>JALPQI010010837.1:0-29961 GCA_025490895.1 Thaumatotibia leucotreta
GATCCGCTCTCAAACAATAAATACGAGATTTTTATAGACTGGGAAGACTAAAATAGCAGCATAAAATAAAGCCATGCTAAAAGATTGGAGGCATTTGGATTTTAAGAAAATATAATGACTACAGTGCTATCTAATTTGTCTGTCAATACTATTTGTCTATGATAACTAATCGACTTCGTTTTTCTCATAGGCAGATATTGGATGAATTTGCATTGTTGTTTGCGATAATTAGGACTATGAAAATAGGCGTAAACAGTGACTTTAAGGAATCAAAAGTAAATTTAAAGCATTTATTCAACTTTGATCATATCGATATTATTGCGAACAATGACGCCCATTTGCTCCGATCTCTGCTGATAGGCTACGGCCGCATGTCACGTCTCCCTTTTCAGTTTTGCTAACCCCAGCTAGAGCCTAAGGCGTCGACTGTTTAGACCTAATGGATATGTAAGTCGTGCTCAAATTACGTGACGATTTTTCCGGACTGGATATATTAATTATAGGGTTCTAATTCGTGTAAACGCAACATTCCTGAACATAGTAACTGCTTTTATACTCATTGGCGAGCGCATTGAGTTGCGTTGAAGCGAATTGCGACCTTAAGGGCCGCTAGCATCGAATAGCATTTATATTATACGTGTATCTTGCTGACTTACAGCTTGCAAATCAACTGAAATTTTAATTAAACATAGTGGATATTACTAGTTTATAGTATTTTTAATATTACCGCGATGCCGGCGGACCTTTATGCTTTGTTTATTCAATAACATCGATGTTAAAAGAGCACTCGGAGGAGAGTGACAGTAATAGGTACTTTAAAATATATCTCTCAGTACAGGAAAATAGTATTAAGCTGTGTTATATGTCAGTAGTTAGATTACTTCTGTGTTTAACATCATACTACAATCCTGAAGAGGATATATGACAAATCTTTATATCTGCACAATTAAAATACACACTTACCCTTAGACTTACGAGTACGAACTACTGATTAGTAAGCGAAACACCAATTTGAAAAAAAAACTATTTTTTATTTTAGAGTAGGTGGACAAAAGCTTGCCAACATTTTTGGTTTCGCAGTAAATCGATATCTCGCGTTGGTTTACCATGTGTACTGTGAGTAGATTTGATGTTTTGTACAATATGTTGATCAATATTGGAATACAAGTCCCGAACTGTGACTTTTCTGAACAGCCCCAGTATTAAAAGAAAACTTTTTGCTGTGACTATAATCTCAACAACATATTTTAACTGGTTATAATATAATTACTTTTACTTTTTTAATAAAGAGCACATTGCAGCAAAATTATAATTAAATTTGCTATTCCAATTGACATACTTAATTATTGGTAATGAATTGAATTTTAAAATTGTTTTGGTACTGTGTTTGATTTGGTAAAGATTTGACAAATTTTGTACTTTGTGACAATGGTGAGGCAACATAAGAATTGTTGTGAAGACCACTCTGATTTAGTGAAATTAAGATATCTCCGGAGTCCCAGGAACTTATGTTGCCTCACCAGATGTCTCATGTTCTGCAACATGACATTTCGTAGTTAATTTATTTGACCTGCAGTGAGCAGGTGATTTAGTTGTGATATTGCCTAATATAAAGTTTTTGTATACGTTTATTTTAATGAGTCACCAATGTGACTTTAATGTTAGGTTCAGCAATCATAGATATATATAATCTAGGGTTAAATAATGTACCTATCCACAGTGTGACAGGTGTAGAGTTTCATTTGAGAGCCGCTAAAATATACTTTTGAAACATTCTGAATGTTGATTTTTATATGATTTAAATTTTTACAGATTATTTTATGCTTACAATAATAATTTATAGTTACACAAATATGATAGGAAATGAGCAGTATTCAATAATTTATAATTTATATTAGTTTCCATGTCTTGCATCTTGTAGGGAGTATTGTTTTGTATGGTCTGTAGCAAGTGTCCTGAACTGGGCGTTGAGCCGGGAATGAGGACTGCTGTCATTGTTTCACTATTTATGTAATATATAATTGTAACTGTAGAAAACTTCCTATTATTTTGTAGTACAATCTATAATAAAGAATTCAGAAATGTGTATTATGTTGTTTTTAAGCTTTCCTTCTGTTATTCTTGCACTCCTACCATAATTAATGAGAAGCTGTTGAATCAGCAACAAATACTTTGATTAGTACATATTGATTCATAAGAGTTGGGATTGGGATGAATGTATCAAATAGATTGACAGAAAGTGTCTGGATGTGTGTGGTGTGGATATCAAAGGGTAGTAGATACAAGTTGGGATGCAGTTATTCTGCCATCCATCCATTCCATTTGTACCCTTATCAATCAGTACTTGAATGACATAATTTACTGGAGCTGTCATTTATCAATTTATCATACCGCATTAGGGTGCGCGAAGCTGTGCAAAATTGACAAATTACATTCTTCAAATTCAAAATTCGAAACACTGTGATGCAGTCTCATAGGCCGAGCTCCCACAGCTCTGCTCCGCTCCGCGTCAGTGGAGCCGCACCCTTACGCAGTTGTGAAATAGTGAAATAAGCTGTGGCCGGGTCGCATCCCACAAGGGTGGGACGGTCGTTGCACCGTCATTTGGGGACGGTGATGAGAGGCTGTTGGTCATCGTCTTTTCGGTGGACATACCTAAAGTTAAAGAATATCTGTACTAATTTTGGGATAAAACAATTGACGGTACAATTAGGTTCGCCGGTCTACAGCCTTATGCAATAAAATCGTAACAAAGATTTATACAAGCTGTTAACTTTTCACCACCGAGTGGACAACTTTTGTTTTTGCGACTGACAATAACCCGATTATACTTGCTGACTCCAAAAAAAAAACTCCGAAGAAGACGACAGAAAAATCCATAAGAAATGAATTAAAGCGCTAAGAAAATTTAGTCCTGTCGTACTGATACATTTTGGACCGGTCTTGTTAAAAAATTTTAGGCCCGTTTTGCTAAAAAATTTAGGCCAGCCTTGCTAACAAATTTTATACTGGTCTTGTTAAGAAATTTTAGGTCAGCCTTGCTAAAAAATTTTAAGCCGTCCTTGCTAAAAAATTTCAAGCCAACCTTGCTAAGAAATTTTAGCCTAGTCTTGCTAACAAATTTTTGATTGGTCTTGTTAAGAAATTTTAGGTCAACCTTGCTAAAAAATTTCAAGCCAACCTTACAAAGAAATTTTAGGCTAATCTTGCCAAGAAATTTCAAGCCAACCTTGCTCAGAAAATTTAGGCGAATCTTGCTAAGGAATTTTAGGAAAACCTTGCTAAAAAATTTCAAGCCAATCTTGCTAATAAATTTTAGGCTAGTCTTACTAAGAAATTTTAGGTCAGCCTTGCTAAAAAAATTTAAGCCGTCCTTGCTAAGAAATTTTAGGCTAGTCTTGTCAAGAAATTTTAGGTCATCCTTACTAAAAACATTTAAGCCGTCCTTGCTAAAAAGTTTAGGCCGGCCGGTCAAGAATACACAGAAAAAAAAGACTAGAAAATGCGGTGGCCATAACCCTGACATGCTACATAAAGTTGTGGCTACATGGAGTAATAGCATTAATAAAAGCATGTGAATGGCTAATAAGTTATATGAATTATATTTTAATCGGCGATATACTGTATTGCTAAAAAATTTACTTGATAAATTTAACAAAACAAACACTTTTATTAGAATGCACATTTTCACACTGCCTCAATCATTGAACAATTCTTTTTTGTTTCAGAGTCCACAAGAAGTGTATAGTGAACAGATGTGTACAGTGAACGATATAGGTGCTATGTTGTATGGAACGGGCGCCGCCCCTAGCCAAGTGTGGAATACAACGCGTGTACATACCCCGAACATTCCGCCTTCTGGCTTTACGCTCCACAACATATCAAGAATCTCATAACCTCAATCTTATTTACTCGTAAACGTACGACATAGACAAGATAAGACGGAGTCGAATGTATTTTTTGAAAGTTAAACTAGATGGCACTATACGTCATCGTTTAGATGTTGCTAGACTCTCTATTATTACCGGACAGGTTCCGCTCTCAAACAATAAATACGAGATTTTTGTAGACTGGGAAGACTAATAGCAGCATAAAATAAAGCCATGCTAAAAGATTTGGATTTTAAGAAAATATAATGACTACAGTGCTATCTAATTTGTCTGTCAATACTATTTGTCTATGATATTGATAACTAATCGACTTCGTTTTTCTCATATGCAGATATTGGATAAATTTGCATTGTTGTTTGCAATAATTAGGACTCGTATGAAAATATGCGTAAACAGTGACTTTAAGGAATCAAAAGTAAATTTTAAGAAATGATTTAACTAATTAAGCATTTATTCAACTTATCATATCCATATTATTGCGAACAATGACGCCAATTTGCTCCGATCTCTGCTAATAGGCTACGGCCGCATGTCACGTCTCTCTTTTCAGTTTTGCCAACCCCAGCTAGAGCCTAAGGCGTCGACTGTTTAGATCTAATGGATATGTAAGTCGTGCTCAAATTACGTGACGATTTTTCCGGACTGGATATATTAATTATACGGTTCTAATTCGTGTAAACGCAACATTCCTGAACATAGTAACTGCTTTTATACTCATTGGCGAGCGCATTGAGTTGCGTTGAAGCGAATTGCGACCTTAAGGGCCGCTAGCATCGAATAGCATTTATATGATACGTGTATCTTGCTGACTTACAGCTTGCAAATCAACTGAAATTTTAATTAAACATAGTGGATATTACTAGTTTATAGTATTTTTAATATTACCGCGATGCCGGCGGACCTTTATGCTTTGTTTATTCAATAACATCGATGTTAAAAGAGCACTCGGAGGAGAGTGACAGTAATAGGTACTTTAAAATATATCTCTCAGTACAGGAAAATAGTATTAAGCTGTGTTATATGTCAGTAGTTAGATTACTTCTGTGTTTAACATCATACTGCAATCCTGAAGAGGATATATGACAAATCTTTATATCTGCACAATTAAAATACACACTTACCCTTAGACTTACGAGTACGAACTACTGATTAGTAAGCGAAACACCAATTTGAAAAAAAAAACTATTTTTTATTTTAGAGTAGGTGGACAAAAGCTTGCCAACATTTTTGGTTTCGCTGTAAATCGATATCTCGCGTTGGTTTACAATGTGTACTGTGAGTAGATTTGATGTTTTGTACAATATGTTGATCAATATTGGAATACAAGTCCCAAACTGTGACTTTACTGAACAGCCCCAATATTAAAAGAAAACTTTTTGCTGTGACTATAATCTCAACAACATATTTTAACTGGTTATAATATAATTACTTTTACTTGTTTAATAAAGAGCACATTGCAGCAAAATTATAATTAAATTTGCTATTCCAATTGACATACTTAATTATTGGTAATGAATTGAATTTTAAAATTGTTTTGGTACTGTGTTTGATTTGGTAAAGATTTGACAAATTTTGTACTTTGTGACAATGGTGAGGCAACATAAGAATTGGTGGGAAGACCACTCTGATTTAGTGAAATTAAGATATCTCCGGAGTCCCAGGAACTTATGTTGCCCCACCAGATGTCTCATGTTCTGCAACATGACATTTCGTAGTTAATTTATTTGACCTGCAGTGAGCAGGTGATTTAGTTGTGATATTGCCTAATATAAAGTTTTTGTATACGTTTATTTTAATGAGTCACCAATGTGACTTTAATGTTAGGTTCAGCAATCATAGATATATATAATCTAGGGTTAAATAATGTACCTATCCACAGTGTGACAGGTGTAGTGTTTCATTTGAGAGCCGCTAAAATATACTTTTGAAACATTCTGAATGTTGATTTTTATATGATTTAAATTTTTACAGATTATTTTATGCTTACAATAATAATTTATAGTTACACAAATATGATAGGAAATGAGCAGTATTCAATAATTTATAATTTATATTAGTTTCCATGTCTTGCATCTTGTAGGGAGTATTGTTTTGTATGGTCTGTAGCAAGTGTCCTGAACTGGGCGTTGAGCCGGGAATGAGGACTGCTGTCATTGTTTCACTATTTATGTAATATATAATTGTAACTGTAGAAAACTTCCTATTATTTTGTAGTACAATCTATAATAAAGAATTCAGAAATGTGTATTATGTTGTTTTTAAGCTTTCCTTCTGTTATTCTTGCACTCCTACCATAATTAATGAGAAGCTGTTGAATCAGCAACAAATACTTTGATTAGTACATATTGATTCATAAGAGTTGGGATTGGGATGAATGTATCAAATAGATTGACAGAAAGTGTCTGGATGTGTGTGGTGTGGATATCAAAGGGTAGTAGATACAAGTTGGGATGCAGTTATTCTGCCATCCATCCATTCCATTTGTACCCTTATCAATCAGTACTTGAATGACATAATTTACTGGAGCTGTCATTTATCAATTTATCATACCGCATTAGGGTGCGCGAAGCTGTGCAAAATTGACAAATTACATTCTTCAAATTCAAAATTCGAAACACTGTGATGCAGTCTCATAGGCCGAGCTCCCACAGCTCTGCTCCGCTCCGCGTCAGTGGAGCCGCACCCTTACGCAGTTGTGAAATAAATTGGAAACCAGGAACCAGAAGTAGTAAAGGAATATCCCAGCAATAATATTTAAATTTTCTGGACACCTATAAATTACAAAGCCAGTGCGAAAGTATGAAGGTGATAAATCAAAACACAACCAATGGGAATGTTTTAAATTATGTGTGAAAACCTTGTTAATTTTTCGCATGTGTATTTTATTATTAAAGATGTTATCAGTACAGAATGCCCTCTGAAGTGTCACCTGACAAAAAATGAACCACTGCTTAAGCTCCCTTTCATTGTTTTATTTATTTCTTATTTCCACTCATTTCAAATCTTCTCACTGGTATTATAATGTATGTACATAGTACATACTATTAGTGTGATTAAATTGCTGGGAAAATTCCTCGATTATTGCCTTTTTTGTGCTAGTATACAGGATGTTGCCAGGACTCCACATGGAGCAGGAATATTTTAAATACTCTACTCACAAAATTTTACTGATTCTGGCACTGATTCATTTTTATGAGAGGGCACCCACACCCAGTATATGGTGCATGACAACAAACTATAACTCACAGCTATCTCTCTTCTAATTTTATTGATTATAAATGGAAGAGTTAAGACTTTGATAGCCATATTTAAATAAATCTTCAACAATTGTT
Organism: Thaumatotibia leucotreta; assembly: GCA_025490895.1. Classification (NCBI taxonomy): domain Eukaryota; kingdom Metazoa; phylum Arthropoda; class Insecta; order Lepidoptera; family Tortricidae; genus Thaumatotibia; species Thaumatotibia leucotreta. Next base: position 7,223 of record JALPQI010010837.1, read on the forward strand.
TGTTTGAGTATATACTATATTATATTGTACATAATTTTTAATATACATCAAGATCTATGAGCCTAAAACGAAAGAACTAAACTTAAAAATAGTATCAATAACTTAGTTTTACATTTCCTAATGTTCAGAGCACAGCACATAAACAAATATTAAACATTTATATTAGGTATTCCAGTCTTAACACCAATAGATACTTCCATGTATTTTATCAGCCTTCTCGCTAAGGACCTCGCGTCATCAGACTTGAACACATCAGCAGTCATCATGTCAAGATTGAAATTACTCTTGAAAGTGACTAGATCACCAGCATTCACTGCCATAGAATTGGGCGGTAATCCACTAGAGTTAACAAGAACCACTCTACGGCTCCTCAGGTCGGGGTGAACTTGCATCAATACTTTCTTAGCCCATTCCAAACAAAATACTCTACTAGTATCCAAGCCCAGGATAATAAAATCGATTGAAACTCTGCCAATTAAATCAGAATGTTCCAGGACCTCTTCTAAATGGAACGAACGTAAGATAGTAAGTTTCCATCTGAAATTTCCTTGAGCATGTATATTTGTAAGAGCTTCCGATATCTTCTCTATTATTTCAACGTTTGATGACAGCACAACGACGGATAAAAAGTTACTGCTTGTTGTAGGTCCAACCCAAGGGGCAATCACAGTCGCTTCTTCAATTACGGACATTCTGGTTCTGATCACTAAGAGTAAAATTGATATAATTTATTTTCTCCAATGCAAACAAACATGAAATACAATATACAATTTAACCGTCTTCAAGTATTTGAATCAGTTGACATTGACGTAATGTGACAGTGACACTCTATGGTTTCCATGTGTATTTTCCATGTATTTTCTGATGTTCAAAGCCAAAGAGAATATAATCACCACGTTTTAAGGTGCATTCAGGCCAAACGAGCATCCGCTATTCTATCCCCCACTCTCCGAAATCAACGAATCACGTTTTGTGTAACGATCGAATTTCGGGGTTAGAATAGCGAATACTCGTTTGGTCTGAATGCACCTTTATACGTCACGTACTAACATGACAACACTGCAAGAACCGTCAACGTCAATCTGACAAGATATGAAGATAAAGATATGATTTGATTTACATTACAATACGCGGGAAAAAAAATAAAAACACCGAGATACCGATCCTGACTCATGACTGAGATTAAGACTAGAGTATTTATTTTATATTACTAAAAATCGGTTTTGTTTAATGTTTATTTTGTTATTAGTACTATTGAACTTTTGATTGTTTTGTTCAAAGTTTCGTCACGATAGCATTACATATCAATATCACAGGTAAGTAATTAATCTTCGTGTGTTACCTTAACTTAGAATAATATTGTATTACCTAAATTATTCCCAAGAGAGAGTTATGTATGTAATTCTTGCAGTAAATTATAAAATAAAGCAATAAGTTCTCTTACTCCACAGAGTATGAGGCGACGTGATGATAAATTTCCCGACAATGGCTTCGAAGCCTGGGGTGGTTACATGAACGCAAAAATATCGAAATTGGAAGAGCAGTTTAGCTCCCGAGCGGGTAATGAACAGGATAAATTATCTGATATATTCAGTGGAGTAAGTATATTTGTAAATGGATATACAATACCCTCTGCAGACGAACTGAAAACTCTCATGGCAGAACACGGGGGTGTTTACCACACTTATCAGAGAACTGACGATTTTATAATAGCATCTAATTTACCTGACACAAAAGTGAAGAATATGTCTTTAGTCAAAGTCGTCAGGCCTGAATGGATTACAGACAGTATAACTGCTAAGAAGTTGCTAAATTATAGAGATTATTTATTGTATGGGAACTCTAGATTGCAGCCTCGACTTAACTTTACTAAACTCAAAAGTGATCCTGCTGATGATTCGTCAACAAGTGTGCCTGGAAACAATATTGTAAAAGATAATTTTAAGGTAGAACATCTGCAAATGGAAGAAACCAAGCCTGATCAGCTGACAAGTGAAGCAACCAGGACATCAATAAGTTTTGTTTCTGAAGATGTACCAAAGAAAATAGACCACTCAACAAAAACGGCAGCAGATCCTAATTTTATATCAGAATTTTATAGCAACTCTCGATTGCATCATATTTCACAACTTGGAGCATGCTTTAAACAACATGTAAATGATCTTAGAGAGACAAGCAATTTTGATTTTCCAGCTCGGACACAGTTAAAGGAAAGAGTTCTTGCATTAAGTAATACCAACTGTCTATCTCAAATAGCATTTGAAGGTGGCAAAACAATAATGCATATAGATATGGACTGCTTCTTTGTATCAGTTGGGTTGCGAAAGAGGCCAGAGCTTCAAGGAAAGCCTGTAGCAGTTACACACTCCAAAGGTGGGCAAGGTAGGCCTAAGAGGGCAGGGGTAGAGAGGGATACTGAATTCAATTTATACAGAGAAAAGCAAGCTAAAAAACTAGTAAAAGCCACAGGAATTAATGACAATATCAAATTGGAGACTAGAGTAGATGCCATTGGTGATGAGGATGACAAATATGGATCTATGAGTGAAATAGCATCATGCTCTTATGAAGCGCGCGCTAAAGGGATAGGCAATGGCATGTTCATGGGTGCAGCTTTAAGATTATGTCCAGAATTGCAAACCATTCCGTATGATTTTGATGGATACAAGGAAGTTGCTTACACATTATACAACACTGTTGCTCAATATACTCTTAATATTGAAGCAGTATCTTGTGATGAAATGTATGTTGATTGCAGTGAGCTATTAAAGAATTTAGGTATTACTGTTCAAGACTTTGCCACTGTATTGAGAGAAGAAATAAAAAATAAGACAGGATGTCCATGTTCAACTGGATTTGGAGGCAACCGTTTGCAAGCTAGATTAGCAACAAAACGAGCAAAACCAGATGGCCAGTTCTTCCTGTCTGCTGAACTTATTGAGGACTTCATGTTTGACATCAAATTAAGAGATTTACCTGGAGTGGGGAGGCAAACTGCCTCAAAATTGGAGTCCCTGGGTCATCTAACATGTGGCTCCTTACAGAATCTCAGTTTAGCTTCTTTGCAACAACACTTGGGTATCAAAACAGGTCTCCAGTTGTATGATCAGTGTAGAGGTTGTGATAATAATCCTCTAACATTCCATACAGTAAGAAAATCTGTATCAGCTGAAGTGAATTATGGAATTAGATTTGAAAATAATGAACAGTGCATAGAATTCTTAAAACAGCTGTCACATGAAGTCCACACTAGAATGGTACAATTCAAGGTAGTTGGAAAATGTTTAACTCTGAAACTTATGGTAAGAGATGAGAAAGCACCAGTAGAAACCGCAAAATTTATGGGACATGGGTTTTGTAATGTAATAAACAAATCAACTACTTTACCCAACGCAACAAATGATGTAGAAGTAATAACTAGAGAAATAATCTCTCTTTGCAACAAACAGAAGATAGACCCTAAAGAAATGAGAGGTATTGGAATACAGGTCACAAAACTAGAATCCTTAGCAAATAAAAATCAAACAAAAGGAGCTATGAGCAAATTCCTTGTCAGTACAAATTCAATTAAAACTGAAAGTAGTAATATGGTAGATCTTCCAGAAATAGTAAATAAGGTGAAACCTGAACCACTGTCTAAACCTACAACACCCAAAAAAACTAAAGCTCTTTCTGCTAATTCTCCTAAAAAATCTCCAGTAATAGGTTCTAATAAATGTTCCCCTGTCGCCTCTGGGAAAAGACGAGGGAGACCTCCTAAAAATGTATCCATAAAAGCACAGGCATCAACTTCTAAAAATCTTATGAGTAAATTTTTATTTGGGCAAAGTAGCAATAATCCCCCCTACAAGCCACCTTTATCTGTGCAACCTGTAGTAAAACGGGAAATAAATGAAGTTAAAAAAGAAACTAAGGAAGTTAAGAAAGAATCTAGTCAAAATCAAGGTTTACTAGATCTTCCATGGGATAAAGTGAGAGAATTATTAAGAGCGTGGCTTGAGAGTGGCCAGCCTCCTTTACCTTACGATATTAACTTAATTATTACCTATATGCGAGAAATGATCATAAACAAAAACATTGACAAGTTGAATATACTTTTGAACTTTTTGAGGAGAAGAATTCATGAAATGGATAACTGCAGCTGGATGACAGTGCATGAGAACATCATGGAACAAGTACAGAATGCAATGGTGGCTGTGTATGGTAAAAAGTTATGGGTTGGTCATCAACCTATAAAACGCCAATAATACTATAATAAGGCGGCTACCAATGTCAATGTAGTTGAATCTACAACTCGCTAAGCCTGTGGCCCTTTTTTCAAAAGTTTAAGTTGAAGTCTCTTTTAACGCCATTAACCTTTTCAACGCCTTCCCTCTCGCATCAAATCGTGTCATACACGCTAGTATCTCTACTAATGAACAACGAAAATAAACCTTATCTGTCAGCAAGACAGTTACTTTGACAGCATAGCCCACCTAACGAAGACCAAAAGTTGCCTGTCGGGGGAAATAAAGCTAAGTTCACATTTGTCTGTCGTGTCGTGTTATGATGCTCTCTGTCGTGATGGCTACCGTTCACATTTATATGACGTGCTATGACGCATTCTGACGCAATTTTATATCAGTTCGTTCTCAGCACTCGGATAGCTCACACGTTCGCAATGTTCTTTCAAGAATCATCCTATTCAGATTCCGATTTTGAAGATGAATTGCATTTATTGGCGCCGGCTACGCTTCTTAGAAAAGAAAGAAAGAGAAGGAGGTACTGGATTCATCCAGTAAATAGAAAGAGAGAAACTAAAGGCGAGTTTCATTGTCTCGTAAAGGAGCTTGTGAGTGAGTGTACCTGAAAATTTTCGTCAGTATTTTAGAACGTCGAAGGCACAGTTTGATTGCAGAAGACATAAAAAAAATACAGACAAAATTTCACAAGCCTATTGGTACAAAAAAAAACTTGATATATGTTTAAGGTAGGGTTTTTATTTAAAAAAATATGAATTATTTTCCTCAGAAACTTGTGCATAAGCATCACGACACGACACTGGCGCGTTCACACTGCTGTGCCGTGTCGCTTCCCCGCCCCCCGTACCTCACCCGGTCTGACGCGGCCCGGGATCGCTCGTGACGCGACACAACACACGCCGTCACAACACAGCGCATCAGATAAATGTGAATGCAACGATATTAAATACTTGAAACCGATACCGTTCTGATGCGTCACAACACAACACAACAGACAAATATAAACGCGGCTTTACTCGTGTATAAGCGAATTTTGGCATAGTTGTAGGGAATGGTGTTTTAAACCACGTACTAAAAGTACTGGTGGTTAGGGGTGGAGCTAACGGGGGGAGGGGGGTGTAAAGGTCCTTATTTTTAATTTTTCGTAAATAACTCGTAAACCGTGGCTTGTAGCAAAAAACGTTCTAGTACATAAGTAATCCACATAAAATTCTCTACAAAAAAGATGTACACATGTTTCCTCTAGGATCAATGTGTCATGAGATAAGAAAGCAGGAAGATAGACACTAAAGAAATAAACACATTTGTTTAAGTATGTATGGCACATACAGAATGCTCGCGAGGATTTCAAAAGATTTTAATGCTCAATTCCTGACCATATTTAGAGTCATTAATGTTAAATAAAATTTCCTGGATTCGGCTTAGTTTCAGAGATAATCAACCTTTTTTTCGAAATAAGTTTTTCGACGTAACTCGTCATATAACTTATTTTTGATTACAATGCTACCACAATGTGTTTTAATATTACCACACCTTTTGCCTGGCAATCAAAAAATGGGAAAAAACTTGACGAAATAACCGGTCCCTAAAAAAATATTAAAATAAATAATTTCAACAAATTTTTGTTATGATTAAAAGTATTGGAAATGTTAAAAAGTATGCAAAAAGTCTAAAAAAAAGGGAAAAAAAATTTTTTTTTTGGTACTATTTGACACTAGGTCTCATAATAATTTTTGTTTGTTTTGATGTCTATAATGCATAGTTAAAATCTTTTGACGATGTTTATGAGAATATTTTAGGTTTAGAAGATAATTAGGAATGTTATTTTTACAAATAAGCATTCAGGGCGTGCACAGGCGCGAGCATTTCAAAAGATTTTAAGTACTCTACATAATATATCAAAATAAACAAAAATGATTATGAAACCTAATGTCAAATAACACCAAAAAAAAATTTTTTTTTCTCTTTTATTTTAGACTTTTTGAATATTTTTTGAGATATCCAGTACTTTTTATTATAACAACAATTTGTTAAAATTATTTATTTTAATATTTTTTTTAGGGAGCGGTTATTTCGTCAAGTTAATTCCCATTTTTTGATTGCCAGGCAAAAGGTGTGGTAATATTAAAACACATTGTGGTAGCATTGTAATCAAAAATAAGTTATATGACGAGTTACGTCGAAAAACTTATTTCGAAAAAAAGGTTGATTATCTCTGAAACTAAGCCGAATCCAGGAAATTTTACGTAACATTAAAGACTCTAAATATGGTCAGGAATTGAGCATTAAAATCTTTTGAAATGCTCGCGAGCATTCTGTATGTGCCATACCAACTTAAACAAATGTGTTTATTTCTTTATTGTTCATCTTCTTGCTTTCTTATCTCATGACACATTGATCCTAGAGGAAACATGTGTACGTCTTTTTTGTAGATAATTTTATGTAGATTACTTATGTAATAGAACGTTTTTTGCTATAAGCCACGGTTTACGAGTTATTTACAAAAAATTGAAAATAAGGACCTTTACACCCCTCTCCCCCCGTTAGCTCCACCCCTAACCACCAGTACTTTTAGTATGTGGTTTAAAACACCATTCCCTACAACTATGCCAAAATTCGCTTATACACGAGTTTTTTCCTCTGAGTTTCCTTCGTTTGGTGTACTAAGCATACTCGATGACCACTTTAGTGGCTGCTGGCGTGGTAGGCAGGACAACACACGGCCACTTTAGTGGTTCTTGGCGCTGAAAAGGTTAATTAGATAGGTACGCTTTTGAGAAATAGGTCCCTGGAGTTGGAGTAAACCTATTACAAAATAGTGAATGTTACTGTGTAAAACACTCATAGTCTACAAAATAAAACAACCATATTACAGTTATTTATTTTATTTTCCATTGTTTCTATTATAGAAGACGACGATTTAATATACTTCTTACGATATCAGATACATCAATTTTAGCGAAGTTATTTGCATTGTATCACTTGTATAAGGCTGCCATGCTAGATTCAGTCGTGCATGCAAGTTAGTATACATCCATTGAAAATTCTCTAACAGTTTACCGTCTTTGGCAGCTCTGGACATCACAGGAAAATTTTAGTTATTTGCCTGAACCAATGGCAAATACATTGCACTCAAAAATGTAGGAGTGCCAAATGCAGCAACTGATTGCACATCACTATTATGCACTATGTAGTGAGGTAGTTTCTAGAATTTGTCTTTCTAGAGTCTACAATTAGCAGAATTATGGGTGAATCAACTTTTGTTGGTCTGTTATTACCATGGTTACGGTCTCCTGAGTAACCCTGGTTTTATTATTTTACCCTTTCCTTAATGAGCCATCTACAAACATGAACTAAATGCATGGACATAATTTAATTAACATAATTTTGCATAAAACTATAGTTACTCAGGAAGTCAGGAGACAGCAAACATGGTAATAACCAGAGATCGGATGGATTTGCGACATTCTTAGTGACTTACACTTAGACATTTTGATGACATTTAGTATGAGATGTCGCACAAAAATCCGATCTCTGGTAATAACAGACTGGAAAAAGTTGGTCACCATAGATTGCTTAATGTCCCCGCCTTTGACTTGAATGTTTCGTATGAAGTGTTTAGTACTCGAGACGCCATTACGCCACAGTATTTATGGGACTTGGGTGGGTCCATAATGAGTATATTGACATACCTAGTGTCGAAATAGTACATTGTGTATCAAGGGAGGTAAGTACGAAATTACTAACGAGAGTGTTAGAACTTTTAATGACTCGAGTTAGTATTCCGCTTGCCGACCGTGATGCATACAATGTTTTTCATCACACTTGCCAACATAAAAATAGCTGAAGACAAAATATTTTTATTATTACATGACGTACTGACATTTCTATTACTCCCTAGGGAATTTCAGTTTTATATTACTCCCGCTATGCATGCAAGCAATGGCGCGCTTAGACAGCAAGTGTGATGAAAAGGTTAAATTTTGCCGTAACTACAACAGGTACTTGCTTGATACATTTCTAACTAGGTACCTATTTCTCCATTGATGTTTGGAAGACCCTACTTTATAGGATGATGATAATTGTGCATCATTGCCGCAGTGACTTCTCCTAAAAGTTAGGAATTGTATAGTTAATAGTATTTTAGTAAGGACATGATCTTAAAATTCTTAAATTTCGTATTCATTATGACATACTTTCAAATGTACCAATACGGTATCACTCATAAAATGGCAGTTAGTATCACTTTACGTTTCGATAAACACTTATAGACTGGTACTTATAGAATGTTAGATGTTGAAATATAAAAATAAAATAAATATAACATAACACAAGAAGTAAATTAATTTCTTCGCAGTTTAACTCTATAATTTATATCACAGTAGCTAATCGCAATATAGGTAATACATTGATGTTTCTTCTCTTAATTTTATAAGAAAAATATAGTTCAATTTAATTTTCATTTTGATGTAACTATAAATCGATATGATGTATACAAATCAAATTTGTAAGAAACTAATAATAATGTACTTTTCACTTCATAAGTTCAAACCTAAAACTACATATTTGTGACAACAAATGTAAGTTTAGCTAAGTATTTGTGTGATGTCAAATTACTACAGACCAAAAAAATCTAGACAAGTAATAAAGAAACGAATTCCACAACACATTTGTTAGTCTAAACAACACTTAAAAATACTTGCATTATACTAGCAAAAACAATATACGTACCACATGGCATTTAAATTAGGGCCGGTTTTTAAACGATGACCCTTCACAAGCAACATACAGGGGAAAATTTCATATAAAAATATGCTTTAGCTAAGCTATTTTGCTATTGATGTTGAAATAATATAATATGAAGTAACCTAAGACCTGCAAGTGACTTATTTTCGAGCACAATACTTCGCTGCTACCTAAATTCTCCAGGTACTCGCATGTGATAATTCTTTCACAAGTATTTTAAACGTGCGAGTTACTCGCACACATTTCCATCAACCAAATTTGACGGACTGATCTACGAGTGAGAGCAGACTATCAGAAACTTCCAGTTATTTTTGGCGAAAGGTTTAGTAAAACTGAACCTAGAGCGAATCACGCTTGGTTGAAATAGTCACTGTCAAGAGACGCGGCAATATAGTCTGGCACTGGCAGTAATAGTAGGAACAAAAAGTATAATATCATTCTTCTGTGTTTTGAGTTAAGAACTTGGCCAAACTATATTTTATTAATTATACTTTATTATAGGTATTATATTAGACACGTAGCTATACGTGTCTCCATACAGGTCTAACGTGTTGCCGCGTCCCGATCAGATTAAAATCGGAAGGTGTAATTCGCTCTAAGTCTATAAAGGGTGTTCCATGAACCACTATTTGCACACACCATATATATGATTCCTAATACGCAACTTTTAGTGTGGGGCCAACCACGAAATCGCGAATAAAAAGACTAATTCATATTGATGTCGTAATCTCGACATTCTGTATGGGAAAGTGGTTTTCGCGATTTCGGGGCTTGTCCCATACCTACTAAAAGTTGCTCAGTATGAGTATATGCGGTGTATGCGAGGTTATTAGTGGGTCAACACCCTATAAACAACACATAAATTTGTGGTATAAGGTAAGTTGGGGTCAGATGAAACGCAGTAACTAGTTTTAAAATGTTCATTAATACCTGAACATAATCCAGTTGAATTAAGTAAACAATTTATTGACACTTCAAAACTAGTCACTGCGTTTATGCTTACGGGGGCAGAACGGTTTTCAGAATGGGGAAAGAAAGAAGGTCGTCCTTCTGGCACAGCGTCTGCTGGTAGCATGTCTTACCCCATTCAAAAAACCGTTTCATCTTACCCCAACTAACTTGACGTTTCAACAACGCAGGTTATTAGGCTTTCGAAGATGTCTTATGCGGTCGAGTTGGCAGAGATCGAGTGCTTCAACTTCGAGTCTATGATGATTTCGTCGCCGGATCGGATGTTGTAGGAGTACAGCTGCTTGGTTGGGTATTTCATCTCTTCGGGACCCTGAAAAGGCTAAGTTTTGGTTAAACTTATAAGGAACTTGGGCTCTGTAGCCAACGGGGTCTATGTTAAGTCTGAAAGGGGAGACCGGGTATGAATGTTAAGCGACAGCATTTGTCATGTGCATACCTGGGATAACTGGGGGCAAGTTATAGGGATTTGATATCGATTAAAAAGATTTCGATATAATTATAATAAAATATGTGCTTATTGAACATTCTCGATTACAGTACAGGGGTTCGATGTCAGATCTGATATCGGGCCTCTTCAGATAGTAAAAGTATGCAGATGTAATTTTAATCAAAATGACAATTAAAATATTGATATTCTAATATTAATTGTATATTTTGAAAACTATTTTAAAATAAACGCGTAAATACCCGTTTAAATTCTTTTTTTATTTTAATTGAGGAGTAAGTATCTAATATTTATTTATGCCGAATAACATTTTGATGTTGTCATTAACAGTAACATCGATATATTTTTAGTCGATAAAATATTTTGCTACATCACTTTCGTATAAATGCCCCGAGATATCCCAGGTATGGTAATGTGTTATTTCTTGTCTCTGTGTTTGCGTCTGTCTTGATGGATGGTAGAGAGGCGATGATTTATCCTACCAATAGATCTAGAAAAGATCCCCATCGGCATTCGCATATGATGAGCGAAAACAAATAAATTTATGGGAATGACAAATGGAATAGAACGAAAAGTCACGTGACGATATCCATTCATTTTTCATGGGAATGACAAATGGAATAGAACGAAAAGTCACGTGACGATATCCATTCATTAGACACTCTGTCAAGTTTATCGCATGCGATTGCCGAATGGCAATATGGCTAAACTTAGGTACTTGTAAAGATTCTCACATATAGACGAGGTCTACTACTAGGTACTATATAAGTATTTTTTCACAGGGAATTAAACTAAAAGAGTTTCTATCACGTGAGTTGGTACCTCGATAGTATGTACTTTTTCTTAATTCAACAAATCTTCACTTCGCACTTCAAAATAGTGAGTAGAGACGGTGGCCCAGTCGACATGGTGTCTGCGGCGAATGAAAAAAACGCGAGTTCCATCTCGGCCCTGGGCCCGGAGAATCATTTCAAAAAATATTTACTATTAAGGTAAAAATACACGTTACCTTACCAAATATCACTAGGTTGGGGGTGTCAAAAAATACCTAGTATGTAGTTATTCTACCTAGTTAGGTATGTAGAGGTTTAGGTAGTTACCTGCGAATCTCTAAGTTCTTGGTCGACGTAGAAGAGTCTCATTTTGGAAGCCGGAAAACCGGCAAGTCGCTCCAACCTTGTCTTCAGATCAGCGACAGTTCTGTAATGTTCAAAGATAATAACATTACGACTTTTGCACCTTCCATCACTTGATGCGATTGCCTCCAAAGGGCGCGGAGCCGCGAACGCGAGGTGGCGTCGATTTCGCAGATTGCTCGCGTGGGCTCCACACTCTAGATAGCAGCATCCTGCCGCGATTCGCGCACGAGTGAGGAAAGCAACCAATAGGACGACCGCCGCTGTGAGCTCTTTTTGTCTCTCTTCGCAGCGTTATTTGTATTGTGTACCATACAATATTTTTATTTATTCTGATAAATGGCAACAACCATTTACAATCATTGAGTTTTTTTCCAATCCGTACCATACCGTAAACTAAACCTGATGGCCGTCCTCGAACCTCGATAATTGTTCGAGCATCTGTCTCTTTTCTCTACGACTTAATTTGAGTGAAAGATGCTTGAATAATGAAAAATGCGGTAGACCATCAGGGTCGCGTTTTATAAAGTTACAATTTTGCTGTTTGCCTTTCTTTCTAGCCAATAAGTGCGTGCGTTAGAGGCAAACAGAGAAATTGTAAAATGTAACTTTATAAAACGCTACCCAGGTTTAATAATACGGACGGGGAACTGTGACTGTAAAAATGCGGCCAAATCGATTTAACACGTTCGCCTCCGGTACTGTTTCACTAGTGCTAATACTATGCCGATCGAAATTATCTGATAGAACTCCTATGCCTTTGACACGCATGTGTGACTGAACAGATTGTAATCTTATGCCAGTGACACGGCACTTGTGTCAAAAACGTTCGTATTTCTATGGCATTGGCATAGGAGGAAGAACTTGATTTATGCTAGTCGCATAAGAATAAGGTTACTCTGATCACGTAACATGTGTGTCACTGGCATAGGAATCAGATTGTATTGGTCACACACGCTGTGTCACCGGCGTCGATCGTGTTAACCCTTTACCGCATGGATTTTTTTATGTGTTTGAAAAAAATATATGTAATTATAAATGAGAAATATAGGCTTAGAAAAATAATGAAAAAAACATATAAATGTTTTTAATCACTTTATTTTAGAAAAACAATTGCGGGCAAATTTGGAACAATATGCAATTTTGGCTAGAATCATATACTAGACAAATTTGGAACAATATGAGGTCATGACCAGTATAGTACATATTGCCCAAAACGTAAAAAAAACTTCATATTCTAATAACAATATTTATACTGCTGCGACGTGTAGGTGTAAATACTCTAGTATCCTCGGCCATCAAAACTTCTGCCAAATTCAGCTTTAAGTCCAGTAAAGGCATATATGTATTTTCTCCTCTCTGTGACATGCTGCGCGTCCACAACAACCAGCTATTGACGCAACTTAGGTCTACTAAGTGGAAAAACAGCCTGTGGTGCCACTTTTTGCTCCTTACTTTTATTCTGTAAAATCCCAACATCGCGTCTAGAAGACCTACACCTCCCATGCATACAGTTCCAAATATGAAGATTAGTATTCTTTGACTAGACTGCATGTTGTGCCACATTTTTCTTAGTTCAAAAAGCCGTGAATGCATTATGTTCCGAATATGGAACAAAATTTAATTTGACAAATTAATGTAATGTAAACATAATTACTTATGTCGACTGTCGTAAAAATGTTGGGGATTCATGTCACTGTATACTAACAACTATAGATTCACCAAAACTTTGATTTATGTTTAACAAAACTGCGTCCAAAAAACGGCTGCCTTACTCTGTTCACAGAATCTCTCCAACTGACTTTCTACAATCATTTTTTGTAACATTGCGAAAGATTCAATGTTTAATAACTATCCTAATGGGTAATATATATATCTAGCTAGTATTTAAATGTAAAGTTGATACACAGATAATGTGTTAAAATAGTGTAGTAGTTGAAAATATCGAGCGTCCCAAATTTGTCACGATATGCGGTAAAGGGTTAAATCTAGGTTTCAGTACCTGTAAACGTCAACGGTGCGAACCTCGCTGTTCTCCCCGCAGGTGAAGGTGATCTGCACTCGCTTCTCCGGCCTCAGGTCCACGGACACCAGAGGGTCCAGCTTGCCGTGGACTCCCACCAGCTCCCAATACCTGGAAATTATTATAATCAGTCAGATAAAGAGGTTGGCTATCGCAATTCAGTGTGGCAATTCTGCCAGTGTGATGGGCTTTGCACCCGGAACTACACGGGGTGGGCTCTTTGATTAAAAAGTGTGCGTCGAGTAATTGTTCGTTTGTAAGTTAAATTATGTAACTACTAGTGCTTATACCTAACAGTAAAAAAAATTTCGAAGACCTTTCGTCAGATAAATGGAATCTGTAGGTAATAAGGAAGTAGGTAATTAAAATTTCCTTCAAATATTAATGGTCATTACCCATGAAATTGGCGTTTTCGGTCATAGACTTTAGTTGGTCCCTAATGTTAATATCTAAAGAGTAACTTGGATTATTTTTTGTTGCAGCAACAGTGTACCGTGTAGTAATAAAGGTTTTGTCAAAATTCTACATACAAAACGCCAATTTCATAGATAACGACTAATGACCTAATTCCCTTCTCACAGCAAAAATAGATTAATTAAACATATAGGTAGTTGCTGATTTCTAAGTTTAACTTTTTTACTGTTGACAGAATTTAATCCTTATTAATATGAGGGTAAGACGCACCATTTATAAGATCCTCTTAACGTCATGTATTAAAATTTACATTTTCTTAACTGTCAAAAGTTCGTTCTTAGAAATCGGCAACTATAAGTTGGACGTAATTATGCAAAAGGGAACCAACCCACATGAATTTTTCATTCTAATTAACACTTGAAATCACAAGATAAATACAAAGTCAATCTTTAAAATGACAGATTCGTGTGGATAGGTTTCCTTTTGCATAATTACGTCCAATTATGGTATGGCCAAACGAAATTCAGCAGCATTGTAGATATATAAGGCGTTTATGAACAGCCCCAGTCTTTAGTAGGTTAATAGGCATTTCAGTAAAACGTATAATGCAAATTGATGAATTTTAACTAGGAACTATGTAATATAATAATAGTGGTATATTTATCACGACCTTCATGCGTTTCGCCATTGTACCAAATACACATCATAACTTTAGTTAGTTTGGTAGTCTTAGATTGTAACACCCTTATTCCATTGGCATAAGGTGAAAAATGGTGTGTACAATCCGTGTGAGGTTTCATTGAAATTTGCATGCAACTTTAGTCATTTAGGTCGCAATTTTAGTGCAAATTCTCTGCCCACACTTGATCATAATTGTTGACCTTCAAATCTAACGTTATTTTCCATTGTAACTAAATATTGTATAACTGCGTAGCTGCATATAATAATAAGTATATATTGTACCTAAAGGCAAGTGCAAAAATAAGTATCGAAAGAATCCGCTCATAAATATGTTACGACGTTCTTATTACACAGAATCAGAGTGCACTGGGACATATTTTTGAACATTTTTGTGTACACCTTAATTTGTCTTTGACTGTACATATTACGTAATCAATCAATGTCTCATCCAATGTTGCCAAAAAGTAAGTACCTAAGATCTAGCAATCGAAACTCCTGCAGGCTTAGCCAAGATGCATTCTGCAATCGTATACCTACGATAAGCGAAATAAATGTATGAGAATGACAGATTCGAACGAAATTCACGCGACCATTTCCATATATTATTACGGTCACGTGACTTATCGCTTATCGTATACGATTGCAGAATATCATCTTGGCTAGGCCTGCTCTAGTGCTGGAATATTAATGACTGCACCATCGTTCCTACAATGGTCTTTGCACCGTCATTTCGTAGACGTCCCTGACTATGGCACTGGTCTCACCGCGAGCTACTTAGCTGTGAAGTGAACTATCGGCTATAAACACAAACAAAAGATACGCACTCCCGTGTAAATAAAAGAGACACGGCGATACTCGCCCGGCGTTGATAGCTGATAACCGGGCAAGTATCGCCATGTCTCTTTTATTTACACGGGAGTGAGTATCTTTTGTTCGTGTTTATAGCCGATAGTTCACAGCTTAGTAGCTTACGGTGAGACCAGTGCCATAGAGAGAACAAAAGAGGCGTGATGACTGAAAACTAAAAGTTTTACCTATCAGGCCGGTCGCTCTCCGGTTTCTCCATGTAGTACCGAATAAAGGCCCGCTCGGCAGAGTCCCTCTCCTCTTCAGGCACCGCTCCGCCCCCGTTCAGGGTGCGCACGCGCGGCAACCGCGCGACCAGCAGCAGTCGTCGTTCGTGCTCGGTGGACTCCAGACGTTCCCATAGCGGCCAGCCCTGGAAGTATGATTGGCGACTAAGTAACTAGTTGCGGTATTTTATTGCAAGTTCCGTGCCTTCAAAGTAATAAGTACCCAGTGCTGGGTGTCCCTTAGACCCGCCCATATACGGTTCGCTTCAAGCAGTGAATTTGTATGGGAACTGCAGTCAGACTGCAGGAATTTGTATGGGATGGACTGCTTGAACCGGTCCGTGCATGGCGGTCTTAGAAATATTTCGCTATTCCAATATTACAGAGTTCTATGTATAATTTTTGGAATAATGAAATCTGGACTAAGTGTCAGCCTGACAATGTTCAAATTTAATTTTTTTTAAGTGTAACATCGAACCTTGCAATATTGGGGCCGCAACTTGGTGAAACCATAATATACAAGTAGAGTAACTTTTTACATATTAGATATCATATGTACTTTGGTATCGAAGAAAAAATAGCGAGGTTACCAGGATCGAGCCCACGTGTTCAGCTTACGCGGCTGATACCACTCGGCTACACCATCTCAGTGGTCGAATTACTCGCGTATTTGCAATCTGTTATACCAAAAGGCTAGGCGCCTTTGATCATACTCTAAAGGGCAATAATTACGTGCTACTAGAGTAACTTAACTAGGCCGTGTGGTGACGGCAGAAAGAATACATTTGTCACCACCCCAACTCCTCCTGCGGGTGTCGTAAGAGTCGACTAAGGGATTGAAGTGTCACTGACCATATTTGAATAAAAGATTGATGATGGGCAGCAGCGTCATCATAGTGGACACATTACTGCGATCGCCAATCCGCTTGCCCAGCGTGGCGATTATGGGCATTTACCTCCTAATGCGTCTATACGCATAGTTAATAGGAGAGGCCTACATCCAGCAGTGGACTATCCATAGGTTGATGATGATGATGATGATGATGACTAGAGTAACTTCGTTAACAAGTCGTCTTTTTCAAAAACCAACGGAAAAGTCGAATACCAAATGAAATGCCACTAAGTTTTTCATTACAATTTTTTTCTCTTAGCGAAAATGTCTGTCTTTATATCGACTGATTTTTCCGTAGTGACTCGTACCATAGCGTAAACGTAAAGCTAGCGCGGAACAATCATTGGTAGGTACTTAGGTACATTCATGGACCCCTCTCCCATATCCGGGTCGCCATTATCATACGATCACGAGTTCAGAAGACGAACAAAGCAATCCTCGGATAAACAAAAAGTTTGGAATATTTAATAGCCCACTCAAGGATACGGCAGCTTTCCTTATAAAGCCCGGCCTCTGGAGTTTGCAATCGCAGGCAGCTTTACTATGAGCGCTATATCTTACCTACTTATTAATAGGCGTGCCGTCATCAACTAGTTAAATGGATTCATTTTAGGTACCTATACATACAATTCCTTAGAATTCATACGTTGTCATCGATTTTTTTTAATATTTACCTAGTCTGGAGCCTATTTCTCAAAGCCTTGTAACTTGTAACACAAGTGGAAGTCTTTTTTCAACGCCATAGATTAGATAAGGACTTCCGCTTGTATTACAAGTTACAAGTTTTTGAGAAATGGGCCTCAGGGGCAGCGGTTCCCTAGTTAGGAAGCCCTTCAAAAACCTAGCGGAACAGGGTTATAATTTCAAAATGACGGGTGTATGTCCGATCCTTGTTAATAAATTAATGGAATTTTACAAACTATTTCTGCATAGCGTTTGTGGTGCCTATATTTAAAACGCCGTTACCCTATATAGAGACTAGATAAAATAAGGAAATTATCTATTCCGGTACATATCCGCAGTACAAATTCTTTGTGTTGTGAGACCAAACGCGATCAGCCTTGTTCGCCGATATTGACTATAAAGCGGAAGAAACCTTTGCATGCGTCAGACGAAGACCGTGAATACGTTTAGTCCCTTTATTAACTAATGCCCTCAATACATGTAATCAGTGCCCAAATCATATTTTCATTTTAGAAAGTCTTGGCGTTATACAAAAGCGTTTCAGAAATTTGTGAATATTCGGCGTATTTAAATCAAGCTTTTATCATTATAAGTAAGGAAATATCAGTTTAGTTACTTTAGTTTATAGTATCAACTGGATTATTTTCTTCATAGGCATATTCCATGTTTCATCACGAATTCACCTGTGTTTCAAAATATTCTCGCACTGTCTGCCCGTTGAAGTTTTCATCATAATTTACTGGGTTGTAAAAAGGTATTTTATAATGATTTGTTTAAATAGCATGTATCATACAATATGTCACCGATGAGGCAAAAGAACTCAGAGAAACTTTTAAACCTTTTGTGAATCCACAATAAAATTGCATCAGCACTCGGAAGTCATAAAATAATCTGCTCTCTGATCAAACATCACACACATACATTGGGTTATATTTAATTTATGCATGATCCTTATTGTGACTGGTACCAATATAAAAATTTAAATTAAGAATTCAATAAAATGCCCCGTCCGTTCCAGCCAGTAACGGTTCCGTTCCGAGTCGTTAATTGAGAATATCGATTTCGGACAGAGGTCCGGGTCCGCTGCAATGAGGGTTTTCTCGAAAATGTGATGTTCCCCAAAGAAAAACTAACAAGAAGGTATTTTAATTTTCTTATATAATTTTATTAACTCATACAAAACATTTAAACACGAAACTATAGGCGCTCTAAGAATTTAGACAAGTTTCTGGACCTGACGCCTCAGTGCGCCCTAGTGAACGTCATTTCAGAAAACCCTCATTCAATCAAATGTCGTCAACGGGTAATCCTTGGAAAATATGTCTGCGGTTGCGTTTAATTCCTGTCTTTTTCATACATTTTGTATAGGACAGATGAATAAGACCGCAGACATATTTTCAAAGAATGACCCCAACAGACCCCATGACCCATCCATTGAAGTGCACTAAACGGATAGAGGATGCACACATGTAGGATGCAAAATTGTATAGCTGAGCTATTCATTCGTAACGCTTTTACCTATATGCCTGAGTAAGTCTGCGTAGTGCGTATGCCTCTTTAAATAAAAAATCGTTTGACTTGACTTTGACATAACGCTACACCAATAATTACACGGTTGTATGTTACATTTTCGGGGTGATTAAATCTCGATTAAGTGTGTGACAATGTTCAAATTGCAAGTTGTTAAAAGTGCAACAGAAAACCTTGTAATATTGAGTCAGTGATACGTTGCTATACGTACGGTGGATGTTAAATATATAAACGTAAACGATATTAGAATGGATATCTCTATTTTGGACGCTTAATGAAAAGTCTTAAAATGCTACGACATTATGAATTGGCATTAATATTTTATGCGTAGGTACCTATGCAATGCTGCAATGGCACTTTGTATATACTCGTAAACATTTCTAAAGCCAAGTTGGCCGTGTTATAGGTAAGCAGTAATAAGCACTTTGTTTGTTCAGTAGTTCACTTTGGTTGTTCTAATCCTCCCGCTCTTACTCGCGTCGCGTACCTATTGGCGCGAGCAAGCCGGATAGAAAATAAATGCGTTAATAACGTCGCGGCAGCTCATGGAAGACACACTGATTGATGATGGTGATCGTAATTGATAAATAGTATGTATCCTAGTATCTCTGGCAAGTATCTTACAATTATTTAATTAAAAACAATATAATTGAAGCAAACTACATCTTAGATAATTCCACTTCCTTGATAGATCTTCGGATAAGATGGAGTTCTAGTGAAACAGGCAGGTATGCTTCTTGCACGTGGTTAGCTACGTGATGGTATAATGGCGGATTTAATCGGACAGCCGTAAAATACAATACTAATTGCGAAACAATGAAGACATGTTGACCGCGAACTCATATACATAGGTATATGACGGCTTAACACGTTCGCCCCCGGTACGGTATTTCATTTATAATAATTTACTAGCGACCCGCCCCGGCTGCGCACGGGTAGGTACTATACCTACATAAAAACCTTCCTCTTGAATTACTCTACCTATTAAAAAAAATCTCATCAAAATCCGTTGTGTAGTTTTAAAGATTTAAGCCTACAAAGGGACATAGGGACAGAAAAAGTGACTTTATTTTATACTATGTAGTGATTTATTAAATTGCACTCATGGGCAACATATTACCTACATGTGAAACATGAACCCTGATGGGCGTAGCAAACATTAACATTTTCATATTTTTAATGAATATTATAGTGATAAATACTTACTGACAAAAGTCCTAATACTATACCGATCGAAATTTTCTTATTAGAACTCCTATGCCAGCGACACGCATGTGTGACCGAAATGATTTTACTCCTATGCCGGCGAAACAACACTTGTGTCCAAAATGTTCGTATTTCTATGCCACTAGGTTATTTCGATCACGTATGTGTGTCACTGGCATAGGATTCAGAATTTTTTGATCACAGACGCTGTGTTATCGGTGTCGAACGTGTTAACTTGGAAAAAATGCTGAGTTCACCAATGTGGGATTTAAACCCAGGGGGCTATTTCTGGAAAGCTTGTAACTTGTAATACAAGCGGAAGTAGTTATCTAATTAATAGTGTTAAAAAGAGACTTCCACTTGTATTACAAGTTACAAGCGTTCGGGAAACGCGGCCCCTGGTCTTCAGCTTTTGCGGCTGATGCTTAAAGGAAAAGGGTTCAAATCCCACGCAAATCGGTGAAGGTGAACTACTTAGGTATTGTTTTGGAATATACATACAAGTATATGCATTTGCATAGTACAATCGACAACACAGCTGTGGATACAGACAAAGTTCCAGAAATATGTATACACACCTTTATGTCCAGGCAATAAATTTCTGTTTACATATTTTTGGCACTTTGCCTGTGTTCACAGGTGTGCTGTCGATTGTACCTAGTAGCAGTAACACGCTGAAAAACCAAACTAAGTAAGGTAAGGTGGGGTAAGATGCAACGGTTATCAGAATGGGGAAAGACAAAAAGTCGTCCTTCTGGCACAGCGTCTTCTAGTAGCATTTTGTCTTACCCCATTACAAAAACCGTTTCATTTTGCCCCACCTTGCTTTACTTATTTAACCAAAAAATTACATTTGTTCTTCAAAAAGTAGTTTCAGAAAATATGAATAAGAGTATGATTTGAGATTTTTTTGAATACGTAGGTATACATACACATACACAACATATTCATACATTTCGAGACAAAATTTCGTGTTTACTGTTTTGTTTTGTTTCTACTGTGTCTCGAATAAACGTTTTTTCTTCTTTCTTCTTCTACATGGGTACATAGTATTCTCATTTACGGATTACTTCATGTATCAAATTTAGAAAGTCATTTTTAATGAGGGTTTTCGATAATTTTTCTGCCACCAGGCGGCGCTTCGTACGCACCTGGTCTCGACAACTGTCAGATTCATACTATTCATAGGCACCTGGGCCTAAAATATTGAAATTCTATTTTATTTGGAAGATAATTGATTTTGTAATGGATTACGACTATTACACGGTCATCGAACTTAAGACGGAGCTATAAAACAGGCGCGCAAAGTCACTGGTATTAAAAATAATTACTTTAACTTTGTTAATTTCATGAGAATTGACTTGGAACTATTTTATTTATTTATTTTAGGTAACAATATGCCTAAAGTAATGGTTTTCAGAATAAATAAACCTATAAATATGTCGAAAATTACATGCGCGTATTAATTTATTTTGACAGTTCGTTAAACGGTCGGCTCAGTGCTGCCATCTCACCTCCCCATAGCGGCAGAAAAAGTATCAAAAACCCTCATTAAAAACTGCAAACCATAATGTTGGGAGTTTCCAAAAGATATCTTGTGGAAGTTCCTAATTATTGCATTCGATAAGATAAAATAAGTACCTAGGTATTTGTACTGAAAAAGTGATAAATAATAGGATACAAATCGTATCCTATTATTTATCACTTTTGGCAAAAAAATGTCTAGGTACATTTTATAACGTTAATATCTAAATGACTTTATAACAACTGCCAGATACCTAGGTCACGAATAATAATATTAATAATTAATGAACGCCGAAAATTTATTCAGAATATTTTTTGGGGGCCAATGGTCAACCTGGAGTACTGTTAGGTCCTGAAGGTAGTATTTAGGTGTCTAACTTAAACTAATTGCGAATATCAATTACAGGTCACAGAATCGGTACCTAACTGTTAGTATGGATTATGGAATTATGTAATTCTAACTCGGATTCTAAGTAGGTACAAACATTGGTGAAATGCAGTTTATTTTAATATTTGATTTACTCTACCAATTTTGCATTTCTGATCGGCATAAGGTAGGTACCTAGTATGTAATTAAGAACTTAACTGTTTTCAATTACAATGACGATAACGAACTATTGCAATAATGAACTTTTTTATGTAGGTGTAGGTACAACATGTTCTGTATGACCTTTATTTGAAATAAATAAAAAAAACATCAATACCTCACAAAATGCAATAGTTATTGATTAACAAGTTCCTAACTGGTTGTTGAGCAAGTGCTTTGGCGTAATGATAGCAAAAACAATATTGTTGGTAAAAGGAAACTGCCATGCCTTGCACGTGAAGTAATATCAACGAAATGCCCTTCAGCTAGAATTGTACTAAATAGGTTTTATCCTCATAATAACCGTACAATATTCTCAAAATCTATCAAGTCAATTTCGTGGACTGAGTTTCGCACTAAAGCCTCGATCCTTAAAGAACTCGGGATTAAACAACGTCTGATGTCTACGGTGCACGCTCGGATCCTCGGTTTCTTTGGCCACATATCCCGACGAGGTGGAGAGTCCATAGAGCGTCTGGTTGTGCAAGGGAGAGTGGAGGGCACCAGACTTAGAGGAAGATCTCCAATGAGGTGGACTGACCAGATCAAAGCAAGTATTTCAACAAACATAAACAAATGCTGTGGT
>JALPQI010010838.1:0-43119 GCA_025490895.1 Thaumatotibia leucotreta
CTTTGTCACTCCAATAACAACTTTGGAGTGACAAAGACTAATCCTAGTTTGTGGATTTCAGAGTTCGCGGTAGTTGGCCAGGGAATTAATGAATTTAACAATATTCTTCCTGGAGTATGTGTGGCTGCTCCCGCGTTTCCGCTACTGCAGCTGCGGCTGGGTCGCATCCCACGAAGGTGGGACGGTCGTTGCACCGTCATTTGGGGACAGTGTTGAGAGGCTGTTGAAGGAAAATTTGCCATGGGCATGGCGAGAGAGAATATATTGGCCAGGCTACGAATAATCTCTCAGAAAGCGAATCATTTCAATAGTATTACGAGTGAACGTATGTTCTTAACGAAATGCGGTTACAGGCAGCTACAAGTGCAGTTTTCCCAGTTATTTATATAGACTCAAGACGTATGACAGTTTTTGTTACAAGTCTACCTCATATACACTTGTTATTTACAATATTTTTATAAAACGCTTGTTCGATAATGAGTTTAAAATTAATAAACTCCCGTATTTTTGTCTATGGTTGAGCTGCTGGCACTTGTATCTAAAATTGTAACATATCTACTTAATACTTTTATAAAACATAAATTGTAAAAAACGGAGCAAGTGTTGCCAGTAAACGCCTGTAAAATTGTAACCTGTTACTTTATAAAACTGAGTGTTCTGTTCTGGGATCTTTTGTTAGATCGGTTTGAAAATTATTTATTTTTTGAAACAAGTCCTTCAAAGCCTTGTTATACCATGCATTGCTCACCACTGGCGTAGATCATGTTTGAAGTAATGAGGGTTTTTGATACTTTTTTTGCTGCTATAGAGCGGTGAAATGACAGCAATGTGGCCTAAGGTTCGACGAACTATCATAATAAATCATCATCATCATCATCATATCAGCCGAAAGACGTCCACTGCTGAACATAGGCCTCCCCCAAAGATTGCCACAATGACCGGTCCTGCGCCACCCGCATTCAGCGGACTCGTACGACCTTCACCAGGTCATCGGTCCACCTTGTGGGGGGCCTACCCACGCTACGCCTTCCGGTACGTGGCCGCCACTCAAGAACCTTCCCGCCCCAACGGCCATAATAAATACGCGTATTTAATTTTATACTTATGTTTAGGTTTATTTATTCATAAAACTAATAATTTAGGAATATTTTTATCTAAAATAAATTGTTCCATGTCAATTTTCATGACATGAACAAAGTTCTAGTAATTTTATTTAGTACCAATAACTTTACGCCCGGCCCCTTATTTACAGCTTCTTAGAGCTTAGATATCTTTAGTTCGGCGACCGTTTACTAGTCGTAATCCATTACAATACAAATACAGTAGAATTTCGATATTTTATGTTTAGTGCCTATGAATAATATGAATCTGACAGCTGATTGGACCTCATGCCTACGTACCACTGCCTAGTGGCAGAAAAAATATTGAAAACTCTAATTGGATCGATTGTCATGGTCATTTGTGGTGTTTTCATCCGACTCACTTTTTTTACTCATATCACTCGTAGCAGTAAAGTACACATAATTTAAAGCATTTTCATAATATTGTGATGTTGCAGCAAAGCAAACACTAAATTTTGTAGGTATTTTCTGTGTTATGAGGAGAATCACACGAAAATTGCAATTCGGTATTGGAATTCGTGCCTGTGCCACCGCCAAAGCCAAAAAATCTGTTGGTGTTTTAGGAGTTAAACTTTATAACACGTTGCCTGCTGACAGAAGAAGTATCTCGAATAACACTGCATTCGCCAAACGGCTTAAAAGTTCATTATCGAGGCTGCCACGGATGTAGCTGAATTTCATGAACTTGAATTATTTTGTAGTAAAAGGGGGCAAATTTAAAAGATATGGGTTCGTATTGTTGCTCGCTCATAGAAAATTTTAATCCATGTTACTCCATCAACGAATTTTACAATAGGATGTCGTTGATCCATACTTAATAATTATTTAAATTTTATTATAAAAGTAATTATTTCATGAAATTGATTTATTAGGAAGTTTCTTTTTTAATACTTCACCTTATCTTAATGATTTAATGTGTATATTTCTGCCTTTTTAATTGGAATTTATAATGTTGACATTTGTATTTATAGTCTAATCAAGATGGCGCGCGCGAGTAAACAGAGTTTTGAATTCGCTCCTGTTTAAAATTAGTTTTAATAGGTTTATAATGAACAGTTTACCTTGAGACTTGTATCAAAATAATCCTTGTAAGACAGTGATAGTGATTTGCTAATAGTGGTTGTAAATAGATGTTGGATCGAAGCACAAATAACATAAACATTATAAACAATAAGCAAAAGCGCGCGAGAACTAGTGACTATTTCAACTAAACGCGTAAGATGTATGAAATCCTGCGGCGCATACGACCTTTACTGTGCATGACCTACACCGCTGCTTTTGATTCCTAGAAAACTTGGACAATTTCTGTGAACTTTGTGAACTCGGTTGACCTATCCGAAAACGACATTCTGTGATTGTTATTTATAAATGAAATAATACAATTAACCTATGTGCTAAGCTAACTTAATTTATTCTTCTATGGAATAATTATGCAAACGGATTACCTATATCAGTGAAAACAACTTAATAAAAGCTACTAATCCTTAATTTTAAGTGTAATTACCAATTATCTACGAATTACCACCACAGAGAACTATGTCTTCTAACGCTTCTAAGAACATGTCATCTACTGCATGCAGTAAATGCAAACAATATGAATATTTTAAAAGCTTAATATCGTGTTCTGTGTGTGATAACAAATATCATTTCGACTGTGCTGGCTACCCAGAAAAATTATACCGTTTGAGGAGTGTAGACTCTAAAAAACAATGGAAATGCAAAGATTGTATTGAAATAAAAACTGCTGATAATTATTTGAATAACAGATTAAATAAGACTTTAACAAAACGGCATAGCACACCAGTTAAGGATTCTACGGTAAATAGCAGGTTAGATCAGACTTCGGACAAATTACACTCTGAGATAAAATGTTCACAAGAAACAGAAAACTCCGATCTACAAAGTTCGTTCCAAAATCAAACCATTGACTCCCACTTACAGTCTGAAAACGAATCTTTTGATGAGTATTTCTTCTCGCCGAACAAAGTACCCAGCACCTGCTCTACCCGATCTCGTAGTAGCACACAATTAAATGACACAGTGAAAAATACGACGGAGATGCAAGATACAATAACTCGTCTTAAGGCGCAATTAGACACCATGGAAATTGAACTACAAATATGTTCACTAGAAAAAAATAAACTGCAACAAAAAAATTACAATTTATGTGCTGAAATTCAGACTTTGAAAAGTGCATGTCATGCAGTTATCTAATGCTAGGAACAGCAAGACACGCAAAAAGAAACGTTCTATTTGTAACTTTAAATCATCGTCACTCCCAACTACGCCAATCAAAGGATCGTCCACAGGAACTGATTACAACAAAAAAATACTGCACTTACAGCAAGAACTTGAAAAGTTTGAGAACGAACTTCGTGAATCCACAATACTAAATAGTGAACTGATGCACCACATAGACACTCTAACAAAACAATTGAATGCTTCCGAAATTACAGCCTTGACCTCAAAGACAGGCACAAATACTAAACAAAATCCAAGAAAGATCTGCATCATTAGCAGTAATAACAAAAATAACACACGAGGATTGATTATGAATAATTTTAACACAGATGAAGTATGTCATTACATTATCACTGATGGGACTGTAGAAGAATTATTGAAAGGACTTGACAAGAAAGTAAAAGACTTTACGTTGGACGACTACTGTATATTATTCATTGGAGGAGCCGATTTCGAAACGACACAGAACTACAGAGATATAATTGAAAATATTAAAGCCAAACTACAAACTGTTCAACACACAAATATTATATTGTGCCTTCCAGTTTTCAGAGTTAATCGTTATTCCAATGTATTCAACAATCGCATAGAGGTGTTTAACAGTCTGTTGTATCTAAATAACCTAGAACATCAATATGCCTATATACTTGATTGTAATAAGAATCTAAATTACTCGTATATAATGTTTTCAAGCTTTACAGGAAATATAAACATGACTGGATTGAAAGTTATCATATCAGATTTAAATGTGCTGATGACGGAAATTAACTCATTTAATAAACAATATTCTACAATGATCACAGAAACTAAAGATTTGTCGAACTATTCTGTAAATAGGTCAACTAAATATAGTGATTTGTTTGCTAAAGTAGGTATTAGTGACTTGACAAATTCCAGCTATTCACACATCAATGATAATTCTATGAATACTCAAAACGATAACTCAAAGAAGACATTTTTTCGTTAATAGTGGGAAACTAAACATATTACATCAGAACATTGCAGGTGCCCTTAGTAAAATTGATAACTTAACAATAGTACTTGATAATTTTCAAACGAATAAAAACTGTATTGATGTAATATGCTTAACAGAACATTTTATCGCAAGAGGTGAAGAGAGTAACTTAATAATACAGAATTATAATTTAATATCACACTACTGTCGAAAAAACACACGGAGAGGGGGATCATGCATATTACTAAGAAAAGGTTTGAGAGGTGATTCAATTGAATGGGTAAAAGATCAATCTATCCAGTCTTGCTTTGAATGTTGCGCCGTAAAATTAAAGGAATCGAATGTTATTGTTGTTTGTATATATAGAGCTCCAACTTCTAATATTACCGTTTTCTTCGAAAAATTAGACATTATATTATCAAGGTTGACAAAAAAAAGTAAACAAAAAATTGTACTCTGCGGCGACTTTAATATCAACAGGAATAATGAAAATGTAACTAATACTTTATTTGAATCCCTCTTATTAGAATACAATTTCAAATTGCAAATCAATGAACCTACAAGAATAACTACTCGGACAAGCACTTGCATTGATAATTTTGCATTTAATTTTGTAAGTAAGAATACCACAGTTGTTCACGATCTTAAGTTGTCGGACCATACTGCACAAACTGCTGCTATAGCTGCTACGTATAAAAATATATTAGAATCATGGTATACTTGGAAACGTGACATGAGCCAAAATAATCGTAAAAAATTTAGAAATTGTATCGAGAGTCTATCCTTTAGTGATACGTTTAAAGCAAACAATGCTAACGAAGCTTTTAATGAATTTCATGATCTCATTAGGTTATTTTTCGATTTATGCTTCCCTATTGTTAAAATAAAAACACATGGCACAAAACAAACTAAATGGTTGACAACAGGTATTAAGATCTTATCAAGGGGTAAAAGAAATAGGTATCAAAAATACATACATAGTCCAAGTGAAAAGAATAAACAGAATTATAAAACTTACACAAACTTATTAAAAAAGTGCATATTAAAGTCTCACAGAATATCAAACTCTAAATACGTAGAAAATTGTAATAACATTGTAAGAGGAACTTGGAATATAATAAAAGAAAACACCCAAAGTAAAGATGTGCCAAAAATGATAGAAAAAATTGTTGTCAATAATGATTTAATTTCTTCACCTAGCGAAATCGCTTCGGCATTTAATGACAAATTTACAAACGAAATAAGTAATAATAGTAATGTAATAAACAAGGATAATCAATACTCACGGAATAATCTATGCTCTAGCATCTATATCAAGCCAACAGATCCAATTGAAGTTTATAGAATCATCAAACAATTACATAACACTAACTCTGTAGGTTACGACAATATTCCAACTGCAATAATAAAGGAGAACGCTGACTTATTAGTATATCCGCTAAACCATATCATTAATTTATCCATTAGAGATGGATGTTTTCCGGATAAACTTAAATTATCGATTGTTAAGCCGATTTTTAAAAAAGGTACATCTTCTGACATAAATAATTATAGACCAATTGCCCTTATTCCTGTTTTCTCAAAAGTTATTGAAAAAGTTATGTACCAGAGGTTGATTGTTTTTTTAAACAAGCATAATATACTTACCAACACTCAATTTGGCTTCCGAGTAAATAAAACCACCACCCTAGCTGTATATGAATTTATAAAGACTATAGCTGAATGTAGAAATGACAGGATTCCTGTATCCGCTATCTTTATGGATATGTCCAAAGCCTTTGATCGAGTGTGTCATAGGAGGCTTATGGACAAACTGTATACTTGCGGCATACGAGGAAACTGTTATTCATGGTTAAAGTCCTATCTCGACAATAGATACCAATGTACGGAGATACAATCGTATTGTAAAAGTAGTAACACTTTTAATATTTATAGATCCGAATACAATAAAACTTTATATGGAGTACCACAAGGCAGCATTCTTGGTCCGTTACTGTTCCTAATTTACATCAACGATTTACCCAATATTACAAAACATAAAATACTGCTTTTTGCCGATGACTGTTCAATAATAATCCGTAGTGATAAGACCCAAGATTATGAGGCTGACATCAATACTGTATTTCAAAATGTCAATTCATGGATGGAAGATAACAATTTACAAGTTAATTTACAAAAAACTAAATTCATGGAATTTTATGCACCACAGGGAAAAAAAATACAACCCAAAGTATTTTATAAGGGATGCGAGCTAGAAAACATTAATTCGTTTAAATTTCTAGGAATATATATTGATTCGCATACTAACTGGCATTTTCACACGGAATACCTAATAGCAAAATTAGTCAAATTCGCATACCCCCTACGAAGACTAAGAAATGTTTCTTCAAAGCAAACAGCTCTACTTGCCTTCCACTCATACATAATGTCAAACCTGCGCTATGGAATCATTTTGTGGGGAAATTGCTGCAACAAAGATCGAATATTTAGACTACAAAAAAAGTGCCTTCGTTCAGTTTTCGGTATTAACCAGATGGAATCGTGTAGACCTTTTTTCATTAATAACAGAATACTTACTTTACCCTCTTTATATATGTACGAAGTATGCATATTCATTAAATGTAATCCAGATTTGTTTCCTATAAAAACATATTCCTCGAAAAGTGTCCGCCCAAAATATATGTACGATGTAATACGCCCTAATTCTAAGTCAGCACTACTTTCAAAAAGCGTAATATGTATGAGCGTTAAAATATTTAATAAACTTCCCGTTGAAATTAAATGTTTGTCAATATTACCTTTTAAAAAAAAGTTGTTTGATTGGTTAGTCAAACAGTGTTTTTATAGCATCAATGACTTTTTGCAGAGTTAGTCAACCTAAAGAACATGTTAAGTTTTATAAGATGCTCAATTGTATTTAAGATATGTTAAATTGTAAATGCAAGATAACATAGATTGTATAAAGAAATATTGTACGCCTTTGTAAGGCAGGATTTGGAGAACATGAAACATTTGTAAGATCTTTGTAAACCCAAAACCATGCAATAAAAAATATTTGATTTGATTTGATTTGATAATGTAATTTACATAAATAAATAAATATCTTGGGACATCTTACACAAATCAACCTAGTCCCACGGTAAGCTCAATTAAGACCTTGTACATCTCCAAACGTACATTATATAATGTTATTATTATATACCTATTCGGAGAGAAACCTTACTTCTCTATAAATTTTTACTTATAAATGTTCTGACTTTTAGAGACTTTACATCTCTTGTTATTATTATTATATTTCAATTTATTTAAAATCAATTTTATGTTTTTTTTTAATGCATGTTAGTTGTAAGATGTACCA
The DNA here is from genome assembly GCA_025490895.1 of Thaumatotibia leucotreta. Classification (NCBI taxonomy): domain Eukaryota; kingdom Metazoa; phylum Arthropoda; class Insecta; order Lepidoptera; family Tortricidae; genus Thaumatotibia; species Thaumatotibia leucotreta. The sequence continues at coordinate 7,676 of JALPQI010010838.1, forward strand.
TCATTGCTTGAAAAAATAATTCCCGCCAAGTTTCTTTCCGGTTCTTCTTGGGTCAGCGGTGTAGGGTTCGAACCGGAAGTAGTTTTAATATCTAGACGATTCAAAAGAGTTTGTTGCTATTCCAATTTGAATAAAGAATTATTTGACTTTGACTTTGACTAAGGCTTGTGGTGTCGGTACCAAGCGACGATATATATAATAGATAGATACTTAGATACATACATAGCCACGACCAAGGAACAAACATTTGTGATATATAAGTACACAAAGAATGCCTTCGCCGGGATGCGAACCCGGAACCTCCAGCTTCGTAGGCAGGGTCACTACCAACTAAGCTACAGAGGCTGAGGCTTAGATACATCCACACGTAAACAAAAATTATGTAATTTTGACGTGTAATTATCTTTATGAATAAATGAATATGAAAATGAATTTATCTATTTTTTTAAATTTGCTGAGCCTCCGACGAAAGCCATCAGATCTTTTCTTTTTTTTTACTGTCTCCATTGCATAAAGCCAGCCGATCTAGTAAAATTGCATTTATTTACGTTATTTTTAAGCAAATAAACCCTGGAAACACTATTTCACTAACACATTATAAGACTTTCTGAAAGATATCTACAAAAGTAGTTTCTCTAGACTTTAGTCTTTTTATAAACATACATAAGAGTACCACTAGCAAATACAGAATATCTGTAGAAAGTTAAATCTTAACATTTACCAACTTATCTAATAAAATACTGGAAAATAGGTGCCTTTAGGCTTTATTAGCAATTTATAGAATATTATACCTTAAGATAATCGTTATAGCTAAAAGTGTACTTAAAATAAGTGTTCTATAGAGCAAATCATCCAAAAAAAATAAGATATGAGAGAAAACGCACTATAAATATACATTTTCTTCATAGAAACCATTTATAGAAAGCCCTTATCTAAAAATAAACCACGAATAGACTATCAATAGATAAATTCGTTTTAAGCCTTCAGGCCCATGTTACTTGGGTGACAATTGTAAAATATCACTGTCACTGACGTCATAGGCCTCCGTAGGCTACGGCTATCGCTTACTATCGGACGGCCCATGTGTTTGTTTGCCAACAACATAAAATTATTACTAACAAACGTTATTATATCGTTAATAAACTACTTTTTATTTTCCGAAATCCGTCACAATTGTCGCAAGGTTTAGTGCAATTTTCATTAAATGTTGACATGAAGTTCGGCTTATGTCGGAATTTCGCTACAATTGTCGTGTTTTTTGTGACAAACGGAATTATGCTATCGCAAAAAAGTAGTTATTTACTGATGATTTGTTAAAGTTCCTGCACTACATTTTATGTTACTGGCAAACAAATGCACGGCCCTTCCGATGGTAAGCGGTAACTGTAGCCTATAGACGTCCCCTAATGGAGAAACGATAAATTTACAATTGTAGCACTTGTCGACGTGGTGAAATTGGGGCCGCTTGTCAGTAGAAAAAGGCTTATTTAAAAAATGTAGGCGTGAAGAGTTGGTTGTTGGTTGGAAATTTGATTTTTTTCGCCTTTTTCTACTGACAAGACAGTGACAGAGTATAGCTCCAATATCATCATAAAAACTACAAAAAAAAATCACACCTCTATCTTTATCATTTTAAAGTTTACGTGGAACCTTCGATGCGCAAGTCAAATGGGCTCGTTCTTGAATGTTTTCTTTTTATTTAGGAGTGTTGGGGTAAGATGGAATACTTCTGTATTCAACGGCATCTGCCTTTTAAAATTATATGTTGTTTTGCCACGTGATCTTTCTTATGATGAAATTCAAATGGTAACTAGGGTGGTGCATTCCACGAGAAGGTCGGATACGTGACGCCGTTCTACGCATACATTTAAGAAAGTTATCAATACAATATTTGGTGTATCTTAATTTTATACCTGGGTGATTGTATTTATTGAGAATTCTCGCAGTTTGTTCCATATATTTCTAAGGTAGCTGTCATAGCCGCCGCGTTACCGACACAGTAGACTTTTTCGTGATATACACCGTGTCTACGTAGTAGATACATATAAATCATCACATCAGGTGCTTTAGCCAAGTTGCCAATCGCTAGCGCTTGCTAGCGCATCGTAGTTTTCCCTCTTTGTCGCACTAATATGAAGGGGTGACAGAGAGGGAAAACTACGATGCGCTAGCAAGCGCTAGCGATTGGCAACTTGGCTAAGCATCCAGATATCATCAGCTCTCTAAATCCGCTGCTCGACCTACGCCTCTTGGAAATGAATTCCTGAATCCTATGATATCATCGTTATCATCATTTCAACGTCCAATGCTGAACATAGGGCTCCCATTTGGACCTCCACGTACACCGGTTGGAAGCGACCTGCATCCAGCGTCTCCCGGCGATCTTCATAAGATCATCTGTCCATCTTGTGGGTGTACACTGCGTTTGCCAAACCGTGGTCTCCAGTCTAGCACTTTTCGACCCTATGGGCTATCTGCTTTGCGTGCAATGTGGCCTACCCATTGCCATATGACATAATTTTTATAAAATGCGAACTATCTGGTATTAGCCGATCCTGTCTTACCACAATACACTTTCGTCTATAAAAAAATAAGACAATAGGATTTATTTATGTAAATCAGGAATGTAAATACGTCTTTCTTTCCCTGTGCTTCATGTAAAAAATTCAAGTATGTAAACACGCAGGATACAAAGGTGTTCAAAAGTGTAAAAAGATGTGTTGAATTACTAGTCCGTAACCGTTTCCAAAATCTGGAATTATTTTATTTTAATCGTACAGAGTTTAAAATCAAAGTTGATTTATTATATAGAAAACGAAGGGTGGAACATGCTACCATCTCTGTTGGTCTTGTTGGTTGGTGCATATTATGGTCAGATTGGGAGCGAGATAAAAAATGGTAAGAGGTTTTAATATTTTCCTATAATTTATTTAGAATCTACCAGTCTAATTAAAGTAGATGACGTAACTAAAGACCGAAGAGCTGGTGACTTCCTCGCACAACGCATCAGCGGTGCGATACTACGAGGAAATGCCGCCAGCATCCTCGGTATCCACAAGGGCCAATCTTAGATATAGGTTAGGTTAGTTAGATTTCATTTCTGTGTTTTAAAAATAAAGAAGTATTATAGAACGTATTGTGAAAACACAAATCATATTATATATTTTGATTTGTACTTTTTATTTTTCCCCAGTAGTCCACTACTTAATACAATTCACACTACTTAATGGTCAAAGGCGCCTAGCCTTGTAAGGGATTGCATATACCCGAGAAAATTGACCGGTGGTTGGTAAGACTGAGTGGCCGAGGGGTGCAGGCATCAGCCGCGAAAGCTGAGCACGTGGGTTCGATCCCCACCTCGGCCGTTAGGTGATCTTGGTCGTTTTTCTTTGGTATATGACATCTAATATTTATAAGTATTATAGAATTTAATTGTTCTCTCTCCATAGGGGATCTATATGAGCGCATGCCGAAATTGACTATTGTGGACGAATATAAGCCATGCTTGGGAACACACGGAGACATGTACTGCTTCGTCAGCGCCAAACTCATTGGGAATGCATCTGACACTCTCTACAGCACCTTAATGGTAAAATTAACCGATATTCGACTTTGTTATAATCATTTGTATGCAGTGTTCAGTGTTATAGACTAGTGATATTTAAATAAATATCTTGGGACATCGTACACAAATCGACTTAGTCTCACGGTTAGCTCAATTAAGGCTTGTGATGCGAGTACCAAATACATAGACAGCCAGGGACAAATATTTGTGAATAGATCCGAACCCGGAATCTCTAGTTTCGTAGGCAGGGTTATTGTTATTACCAACTAGGCTGTGAAGGCCGGCAAATGATGCATATAATATATTTATATGAAAAATAATATATTTATTTATAAGGGCTGAATTAAAGTTGCCGATTTCTAGAATGAACTTTTAACAGTTTAGAAATGAGTTTTATAATTATATTATATGACGTTAAGACTATCGAAAAAACGGCGGTGTCTTTCCCTCATATTAATAAGGTTTAATTTATAACTGTCAATAGTTCATTCTTAGAAATCAGCTAATATACGAGTAAAATTTATCATTTTGTGGTGGTAGTAATTTCAGATTAGATGCCTTGATGATTAGTCCTTTCCTTCTATTTCTTTGTTTCTCTATCTGACACACTCTTGTGAATCGTTTAGGGCTTGTCCATTAATCACGTCATACTGTGTAGGGGGATGGGGGGGGGGGGGGGGTCAAGAAAAAATCACCAATTATCACCATAGGGGAGGGAGGGTCGTCGGACAAATCACGTGTAATTTTTTGTTACTCTCGAATCTGCTGAACAGCATTATAGCCAGTAAAAAAATCTTTACTTTTTTATAAAACACTTTTTAAATACTAAGTTTAAAACTTCGCGATCATTTAGCTCGTAGTTGGCAAACAAGTACGTAAATTCAAGTGTTATTAAAAGGACTACTTTAGTTGGCAAAAAATGACACGTGATATTGGCTAGGGGGGGGTCCTGAAAATATCACCATATATCACCATGGGGGATGGGGGGGTCTAAAACAGACCAAAATCGTATGACGTGATTAATGGACAAGCCCTTATATTTATTTGGTAGCGGAGTTAAGTACGTTTTTGATTTTATTTTTTTTGCGATTTACATGTAATTGCTCGAACTAGTTACATGAAGCATTTATTATTGGAGTGATCTTTTCAGAAAGGAAGTAATAAAACCGAACTGTAAACAGTCTTACCTTCCGACCCTAACTAGCCTCATGGATTTCTCTAAAACGACGAAACACCTAAACAATTGTATGATAGATTATTAAATACTAATCATTACATTGTTCTAGGAATATTCAGCAAACAATTTAACCCATTACGATCGGACAAACGTACATCGAGGCATCTGCGTAAACAAAACATGCAAAAACTTCTTGAAAAGTTCTCCGAATGTTACCAAAGTTCTAGAAGCATGCCTGAATGCCACCCTGAATGAAGAGTATGGGCTAAAATCTCAAGTGTTCAGAGTATTTTGTGAAGAATACAAAGAGAGGATACATTTTGACACAAGCGATTACGCTTTTGGTGCCGTTGTGGTTGCTTTGTTAGGACTAAATCTTTTGGGTACTCTGTACGAGTTATATTATGGTCATAAAGATGACACCAATGGTAAGTTTAACCTAATTCTTCTGTGAAGTAAACGTTTGCATTGCACCTCAAAGATCAGCACAGAACATCGTAATTACACTATCAAATGAAAGATACATAAAAAAGCATTACATTTAATGTTACAATTACAACCAGGGATCGGAACCGTTCTTCATTAACCATTTGATATTGTTCTTTAACCGTTATAAATTCCGTTCGTATTAGTAACGGTTAAATACGGTAACGGTTTTGTAAATGAACACAATATTTCTGGTTCACAATATTCAAGATGAACGGAAAATTTTCGTTCTTTCACATAACGGTTTTGACAAGAACATTATATGATTTATATGAAAGAACAAAACTTTTCTGGTTACCGTTACTACGGATGAACGAAAAATAAAGTTCCGTGAACCATTATTAAACTGTTCGCGATGACGTAAACATGCCGCCAGTCGCTCTCTCTTTTCCACACGAATATAGTTCGTATTTTTATTTCATTTGATTAGCCATTTAGGTTTGACGTGTGATATTGGCCGCATGATGAAAAAGGTTTAAATTGAATTAAGTGAAAGGATGCAATATGTGCTAGCAATTCTGACGCCTCCTAGCGCCGTCGACGGGAACTTGCCTGGAAATTGGTTACCTGACAACGAGTTGTTGACTGAGATGTCAATGTTTTTTCCGACATAATGTTCATATTTAATTATCATTTAAGTTTTGAGTATTAAGTTAAGCTGATGTCCAATGATATACGTAACTATGTTTATAATGGTAAGTTTGTGAACTTTCTGATTAGTAGATATTTCTTTCTATGTTAATTTTAGAGTTTAATGAGAAGGAGGTAAGACGGAGGAGTAAGACGCCCGATGTTGGTCTACTACCGGCACCTGGCTTGTAATATGGGTTCGGCTCCTTGGTAATTAAATATATATACTTACTATAATAACCTGCATCATACTCCTATTACCTACGTAGTTATGGGTGCATCCCACTCGTCTGGAATAGTCAACATAGTGATAGGTACGATACGTGAATTGCTCAAGGAGACAGTTGCAGTTCCTATTATTTCCCTTAATGGAACCCCTATGCTTGGAGTCGCGTTCTATTGGCGTCAGGTGAGCTTAGCACAACTAGCAATATGGTGTTGCTGGCTACATAACATTCCGCTGGACGCAAAATGACTTTGTCCCACAATTATGTATTTTGTTTTGTTATGAAATCATTATATCGTAACTGTGGAATGTCTTCTCAAAAGGGCTTATTTCCACTTTGTCAATAGAGATAATTTATCTTATGGAAACATAGAAAAAATAACCCTTATTGCAAGAGTGGAAATAAGCCCTTTTGAAAATACACTCCTCTACTACTTGTGCCTCGTGTACTTCTTAACCCTTTGCAAGCCGATCACGAACCTAAAGCTGAGTTTACACTTGCAAGTTATTGCCGCAAGTTTACAAAGCTTAAATGTAACTTTATAAAACGCGACCCAGGTCTAACCTCGGCTTAGCTCGTTACTTTCGCAGTTGTGAGCTTGAACTCTATTGACATCATAGTAAAGTTCAAATTTAAACGAACATTTCTTTTGCGAATGAAAGTATATTTTCTGTTTATCTGTCCATCCGTCTGTCTGTATGTCTGTTTGTTTCACTGCCTGTCTGATTGTCTGTCCGTCCGTCTATCCGGTCGTTTGTTTCCGCAAAGAAACATGTTTCGACCAGATACTCGTAGTATTCGAAATGATTGCTTTTACAATTATTCTGGGGTTCTGTAGTAAATTAGAAACTCTTACAGATTCGCCATGTCCATCCACCTGTCTGTCTGTATGGCTGTCTGTATGTTTGTCTGTCTGTCAGTCTGTTTGTCTGTCTGTCTGCATGTCTGTCTGTCCGTCCGTTTGATTCCTCAAAATTATTGCTTTCTCAATTATTCTGGGTGTAAGTACTTTTTAGGATTCTGTAGTAAATTAGGAACCCTTGCATTTTGGCTCCCTCTGTCTGTCTGTATGTCTGTCTGTCTGTTTGTAAGTCTGTCTGTCTGACGGTCTGTCCGTCTGTCTGTCTGTTCATCTGCCTATCTTTCTGTCTGTCTGTTTGTCTCTCTGTCTGTGTGTCTGTCTATCTGAACGGACTGACTATCTGTACGTCCGTCTGTCCGTCCGTTTGTTTCCGCAAAGAAACATATTTTGACCGGTTATTACTTGAAATGGTTGCCTTTTTAATTATTCTGGGTGTAAGTACTTTTAAGGGTTCTGTAGTAAATTAGGAACCCTTACAGATTCGCCATGTCCGTCTGTCTGTCTGTTCATCTGTCCATCTGTTGTCCGTCTGTTTGTATGTCGGTATGTCTGTCTGCCCGTTTATTTCTGCAAAGAAACATGCATATTTCGCCCGGATATTACTTGAAATGTCTGTCTGTCTGTATGTATGTATGTCTGTCTGTTCATCTGTTCATCCCTTTGTCTGTCTGTCTGTTTGTCTGACGGTCTGTCCGTCTGTCTGTCTGTTCATCTGTCGATCTTTCCGTCTGTCTGTCTGTCTGACGGTCTGTCCGTCTGTCTGTCTGTTCATCTGTCCATCTTTCTGTCTGTGTGTCTGTGTGTCTGTCTGTCTGTGTGTCTGTATGTCTGTTTGTCTTTTCATCTGTCCATCCGTCTCTTTGTCTGTCGGTCTGTATGTCTGTCCGTCCGTCTGTCCAACCGTTTATTTCTACAAATAAACATATTTCGACCGGATATTATTTAAAATGGTTGCCTTTTCAATTATTCTGGCTGTAAGTACTTTTAAGGGTTCTGTAGTAAATTAGGAACCCTTACATTTTCGCCATGTCCGTCTGTCTGTCTGTATGTCTGTCTGTCTGTCTGTTCATCTGTCCATCCGTTGTCTGTCTGTTTGTCTGTCGGTCCGTCTGTCTGTCCGTCCGTCTGTCTGCCCGTTTATATCTGCAAAGAAACATATTTCGACCAGATTACTTGAAATGTCTGTCTGTTTGACGGTCTGTCCGTCTGTCTGTCTGTTCATCTGTCAATCTTTCCGTCTGTCTGTCTGTCTGTCTGACGGTCTGTCCGTCTGTCTGTTTGTTCATCTGTCGATCTTTCTGTTTATCTGTCCGTGTGTCTGTCTGTCTGTCTGTCTGTCTGTCCGGCGGTCTGTCCGTCTGTCTGTCTGTTCATCTGTCGGGCTTTCCATCTGTTTGTCTGTCTGACGGTCTGTCCGTCTGTCTGTCTGTTCATCTGTCGATCTTTCCGTCTGTCTGTCTGACGGTCTGTCTGTTTGTCTGTCTGTTCATCTGTCGATCTTTCCGTCTGTCTGTCTGTTTGTCTGTCTGTTCATCTGTCGGTCTTTCTGTCTATATGTCTGTGTGTGTGTGTCTGTCTGTCTGTCTGTGTGTCTGTATGTCTGTCTGTCTGTTCACCTGTCCATCCGTCTGTTTGTCTGTCGGTCTGTATGTCTGTCCGTCCGTGTGTCCAACCGTTTATTTCTGCAAAGAAACATATTTCGACCGGATATTATTTAAAATGGTTGCCTTTTCAATTATTCTGGCTGCAAGTACTTTTTAGGGTTCTGTAGTAAATTAGGAACCCTTACATTTTCGCCATGTACGTCTGTCTGTCTGTATGTCTGTCTGTCTGTCTGTCTGTTCATCTGTCCATCCGTTGTCTGTATGTTTGTTTGCCCGTTTATTTCTGCAAAGAAACATATTTCGACCGGATATTACTTGAAATGATTGCCTTTTTAATTATTCTGGGTGTAAGTACTTTTACAGTCTGTCTGTTCGTCCGTCCGTCTGACTGTCTATCTATCTGTTGGTTAATCCTTCTTTCCGTCCATCTATCCTTGGATCCGTCTAGACATAGAAATAATTCTTAATAATCACAAAAAAAACAATGTCCAGTAACAAGAAATAAAAATAAATTACGCGTTATTTCCGCAATTGTGATTAAGAACTCTGTTAGCAACATTTCAGAATTCAAATTTAAACGAGCTTTTTTGTTACTGGCTGTGAAAGCGTTAACACTTTTTCGTTAAAAAAAACTAGATATGATCGGGCAAAGTTAAAATAAAAAAAAACCGGCCAAGTGCGAGTCGGACTCGCGCGCAAAGGGTTCCGTACCATTATCAATTTATTATTTAAAAAATACAGTTAAATCAACCTACCTCAAAAACTATAGGAGATAATTTTATCAAACCAAAAATCGTTGATAGAGTTTATTAATGTGCATAACATATATTTTTTTCAGAATTTTATATCGCGTAGCTTAAAAAATAGAGGGGGGGGGACACATTTTTCAGACTTTGAGACCTGATATCTCGAAAACAATTTGCTTAAATAAAAATGTGATGTATAAACCTACTATATCATTTTCAAAGACCTTTCTATTAATACCCCACATGCTTATGCACAACTAAAAAAAAAATCTATCCCTCAGTTACATGTATGGAGGGCCCCCACCCCAATGGTTTTTTTTTAAATTTAGTAACACATTCCTGTAGCGGTTCATACAACACATATCCTTACCAAATTTCGTTACTGTAGCATTTATAGTTTCCGAGTAAATTGGCTGTGACAGACGGACAGACGGACAGACGGACATGACGAATCTATAAGGGTTCCGTTTTTGCCATTTTGGCTACGGAACCCTAAAAATAAAAAACCCTTATAATTTCGCCATGTCCGTTTGTCTGTCCGTTAGTCCGTCTGTCTATCTGTCAGCATACTCTTCTTAGCATGGCACTAGAGTGTGCCAGCGCTCTATCAGTCTTCATCTATCGTTTCGTGCGATTGTCCGTCTGTCTGTCCGCCCATTGCTTAGATCAGTGACCATTTACAATTTGTTGTAGGTATACATATTAGTTAAGCCGACAAACTCGAATAATAAATATCCAAAAAAAAAACTATTGGAGTTCCTCCTCTACACGTGAATACAATGTGGGGTGTCCGTGAATTGGTATTTCAAAAAGAGTAAAGGTATTTTCCAAATTCACTATTTCGAAAAATATGAAAAATATCTTACATATTTGGCTTAAGGAATGCTGATAGATAATACTTACTATCCTGAACATAATTGGTCTAGCCAGTTTCGACCAACTACGGAACGCTATACTGAGCATGGATATACATGCACTTGGCCGGTTTTTTTCCTCATGCGCTAGTTTTAGGATTTCGTAGTAAACAAAAAACCCTTATAGTTTAGCCATGTCCGTCTGTCTGTCCGCAGCATAGCTCAGTGGCCGTTAGTACTAGAATTTGGTACAGGTATACATATTAATTATGCTAACAAAGTGGTAGAATAAAAACTTTGGTGGGCTGTGGGTTTAAAAATAAAACCATTTCGAACGTAATCGGCCCAGCCGTTTTCGAATAACTACGGAACCCTATACTGAGCATGGCCCGACATGGTCTTGGCCGGTTGTTTGATATTGTATTCTCGCCATTTTCCGCAACTCGACATCTAACGTGCCTATTTTGCGTGATCCCAACGCTGACCAAATATTTTGCTGCCGCAATATTATAATTAGGCTTAGGACTTTTCATAGCATATCGTGGTTCTAAAATCCATGGAGCCGCTATGTGTAAAATTATCGAAGTCAAAGTATACTGTAATATTAAATATAATGATTTATACACTACTGTCACATCGTTATGAATTAATTTTGATCGAACGTAATTATTTTTAAAAATCGAACTTGATTTCATAAAAAGTGCATACGAAATTAGTTATATCAGAAACCATAAAAAAACTAGACAACTAGGTTCAAGACAAACTAGAAAAAGTCTTAGATCGGTCTTAGATGATAAATGGCGAAAGTATCATGTTGTTTTTCTCGAAAGTTTCGAATCTTTCGTATAAATTACACTGTTTCTTGTTCGGAAGTTACATGTAATTTATACGAAAGATTCGAACCTTTCGAGAATAACAACATGATACTTTCGCCATTTTCATCACTATTTCCGATTTAAGACTTTTTCTAGTTTGTTTTGAACACTAATAGTCTAATTTTTTTATGGTTTCTGATATAGGTAACTAATTTCGTATGCACTTTTTATGAAATCAGGTTCGTTTTTTAAAATTAATTACGTTCGAATAAAATTAATTCAGTAACGATGTGACAGTAGGTATAAATCATTATATTTAATATTACAATATACTTTGACTTCGCAAATTTTACACATAGCGGCTCCAAGGATTTTAGAACCACGATATGCTATGAAAAGTCCTAAGCCTACGTATCACTTATATAATGGTGTTTCATACTTAATCGCTCAAATCAAACTAATGAGGTGCCGTGTTCCACAGCCTTAGATACCATGGACCCTTTGATATTAAGACACCTGAATGGATGCCTTGGTATACCAGCATAGAAGAAAGTGGAAGATGCCATGCCAGAGGACCTAACCCGCGTATGTGCCAGCCATCCTGGAACCCTTTGATATAGCAAGAATCCTTTTCCCTTTGAGATAGCAGTGATGAGTATTTGTTGCGTTGCAACCTCAGTGCGCAAAAGTACTCGTTATCATCAGATCGGCTGCGGTCATATACTCATATGCTGACTCCAGCGGCAGCGGTGAAACGCTGGAATGTGGAAGACCAAGCTAACCACGAATAAATAAATATTAATATATATAGTCTTTTTCCTTTTTTAGTTTTAGTAGGTACACACGCCAACCCAGTTAACTCTATCAAAGATTTCGATTCTGGACCGTGTACGTGTTTCACTTAGTCGATTTGACCAAACTTTGATTCGAAATATAACGCTTATTTTCGAATAGTCATGTCAAATCTCCATAGTACTTTAGTTTTATTTTCAGTGACGTCTCAATTGTTTTTTCTTAAAATCTTGAATTGGTCCCGATCTGTCTTTGTCACCCATTCTTGATTCGTCATTTTAACTGGGGTCAACTATATCAACTTTGGTAATTTGTTGTATTGTCTATTTCATATTGCTCATTTAAGCCTTCGTCAACATCTTCTTTGGGTGTGTTGCTCTAACTACTATCTTGCTATACTATATGCTAACTATAAAAAATTAGGGGATCATCCATTAATTACGTCACACCAATTTTATGATTTTTTGACCCCTCCCTCCCCCTTTGTTACACTTCGTCACAATTAACTACATCCTCCCCCCTTAGTGTGACGTCACATGTAGATTTTTAGTTTAAGGTAAAAATTACAACATCACTTTTTAAGTAACTTTTTATTATGATTGCTTAAAATTATTCGTAAAATGAACGTACGAGAAAATTTATTTATTCTTCCTCCGACCAAATATTTTCGATTTTCTATTCTTTTATGTTCATGTATTCATGTATGTGAGGATTGTGACGTCACAAACATAGAACTCCTCCCTCCCCCCCGTCACGATATGTCACATTATGTGGACCCCCTCCCTCCCCCTTGAGGTGTGACGTAATTAATGGATGATCCCTTAGTGACACAATCAGAACGGCATCAATTTAAGAACTTGACATACGACGATTGAGAGTATAGTTCGTGAAATATAAATTGGTAACTTTCTACCTACATTATAGTAAAAATAAACGTTCAATTTATTTTTCTCGAACTATACTGTACGCTTAGCACATGATTGCTATGTCAGTATGTTATCGCTACATGTATAGATTTTCTATCTTTTACCAACAATATGAATAAAAGGGAGATGGATAATCTATCTCGCGGCGACATATTGTCGCACTGAATCATAACACTAACCTTTTCAATGCCACGGCAAAAACAGCAGCTGTCACTCCATCCACGCCACCAAAGTGTCACAAAGGAATTTGTCAAAAACTATAAGCAAGTGCGACTAGGTCTCTATTGATCTGTGACTTGTATATCGGTCTTTGGCGTTGAAACAGTGTAACCAACATAACCGTTATCGCCGTCCACAAGGTTTCAATTAGATTGGACAATGACTGATATATTGGTAGGTACTGATTAACAAGAGAGTTTCAACGCCAAAGACTATTTGTAAGTCACAATCCACAAAATAATATGTAACTATACACGTGCGTAAAGTTCAAATTTAGCTTTTATAGTTTTACGTGGCGTTGAAAAGGTTGAAGCAAGTCACCAGTCTCACGACTCACAGTCAGCTATTTGGAATATAGTTGATTTTTGTGGTAAAACATGTTAGTTTATTGGTGTCTGCAAATGACATTGCATTTATTCGTAACTCTTACACGCATCCAGTCCAATTGCCTTATTCATAAAACATCAAGACACATTAGTTAACTGTGTTGGCGATGAAATGATTATATTTAGCTATTTTTGTAACGAACAGGTTGTGTAGCCAATATGCCAATCGCTAACATTCAGTCGCGAACGAAACTCAACTGTCTTCGTCACACCAATAAGAAAGAGTGACAGAGAGAAAACTACGATACACTACCTGCTCAGCGTAGCGTAGCGATTGTCACGTTAGCTAACATAGCTACGGACTCAGATCTATCGACCTCTTTTGAAAAGCAAGTTCAGTTTCTCAAAAGAGGTTGGTGACAGATTGCAAACTCTGTTGCCAAACTTAAAGAAATCTGCATTAACAAGCAACTCGCAGCTACGCGTCTTTTTTCAATTGTATAGATTAAAAAGAGAAGTGTGGCGGCAAGTTGATGTTAAACACAAGATATGCTAGCCTTGCTAAAGGAATTAACGTGACTGTAATCATAACATTACCTCCTGATAACAGTAGGTAAGGACATTTTTTCGCCGCCAATGAATTGATATAACTGATAAAATATATGTTCGTTTAACACTACGAAGCTGATACTTACTTTGTTGAGTTAGTTGTTTACATGCAATTTGTTGCTTGGCGTGTGTTGCTCGCTTTTATTTTTTGACGTGGCGGTGAAAAGGTGAACGAAAAGGTGCCACTTTGTCACTTAAATTGATGGCTTTTCCTTTTGACATAGGATTTAAAACAAATTGGCAGATTGTAGTGTATTGCGTCCTTTTTCCTTAACTACGTTCGGTTATGCGTTTAAATTTGGAACAGATTTTAAAATTCTAGTGGGCCTCTATTCCAGTATCCATAAATATTAAAATAGTAAACGACACGAAACGTCATTTCAATACGTTTTCCTTATACAAGCCATACGAAATTCAATCTCGATTAATCGGAGAATAGGCACCACATGTGATTGTCTATTTGTTCAAATCAATTTTGACAGGAAAACCACTATTATTCCGTTCCCAAGAACACTAAACATAGCGTTCGCGGCCCTAAACGTTTGAAAGAACATTAACCGTAACGGAAACTTTATAAGAAGAACATGACATGACAGTTCATCTCTTACAACAGAATTAGGAAAACCGTTATTATTCCGTTCGTTGAGAACAGAATCGGCCATTAAGCGTTCCGTCAAAGAACATTAAGAAGTATCGGTTAATGAGAACAAAAACTTTATGATTATGGTTTGGGGTTGACGGATGGTAACAGTTTGAAAATAATAACGGTTTCCGATCCCTGATTACAACCTTTTAACCGCCGACCGCCGTAGTCACATAATATTAGACAATCAATATCAAGCTTACGTTACCGTTGTCTGATAAATAAGATAAATATCTAATCAGCGTTTTATGGTGTATTTGGGCGGATTTTCATTTTATTGTCGTATTTAAAATTTTGCAAATTTGGATTTTTTTTTTATTTTTTCTGCTCAGAATCGCCAGCTCTTTTGATCCTCATTAGCAGAAAAAAATGGTCTGAAAATTCCATACATTTTTTGTCTTCCACTGAGTTACGGTACGGTTAAAGAGAGAGTATGATTTTTTTTTTTTTTTGGGATACTTTTTATTTCTATCAGGATCAAAAGAGCTCGTGATTCCGAGTAGAATAAATGCAAAAAAGTCAAAATTTGGAAAATTTAAAAAAACGACAACTAATAAAAATCCGCCCATTTGTCCCATTCAAATGCAAGCTCGAATCTGCGTGGTGTAATTTTGTATTGGTGGCGATACAGGCACGCTCGATGAGAAATTCATAGGGCTTAAAAGGTTAAGTACATCAACTTAAATGTATCGGGAGTAATAGAAAATTGAAATTCCCTAGGGAGTAATAGATATGTCAGTACGTCATTTAATAATATTATGCCTTAAAACTTATTTTTTTGTCGGCAAGTGTGATGAAAAACATTGTATGCATCACGGTCGGTAAGCGGAATACTAACTCGAGTCATAAAAGCCCTCCGCCTAACGGTGTCGGGCTTCTAACACTCTCATTAGTAATTGCGTACATACCTTCCTTGATGCACGATGTACTATTGTTTATTTGTATGTGTTATTTCCAGTAGGTAAGCTATTGCTATGTTTTGCCGTGAGACGCAACTGGCAGCGCCTGATCGCTCCAGCAAGCCAAACATCTAGTTATAAACGGATGGCAGGCTTCTCCGCCTATCGGTAAGTATACCGTACCTATTCTTTTTTATGGCAAAGGAGAGATTTTTTATTTTATTTTTGTACATTTTGAGCACGACTTCTACAGGGTAGAAAGGGACGGCGTTCCTTCCAGCTACCGACCGAGTCTACCAATCATTACGATGAACTTTCAGTATGGGACCAACATCGAAATATTTAAAAAAAATTAACCCCTCATACAAAGTGAGTGATTCTGATTAGTTAGAGTTCAATAGTATGGAAAAGTCAATTTTCCATGTACGCTTTCGATGTTGGTCCCATACTGAAAGTTCATCGTAATGGTTGGTAGACTCGGTCGGTAGCGGGAAGGAACGTTGTCCCTTTCCACCCTGTATATTGGTCTTGAATTGGTATGCAATGAAGCTGAGCAAAAGTCTCCCAAAACGTCTCCTTTGTGACACGCTACTATGGCTCCTACGAGTATGACAGCAAAAATAAGATTGTGTCAGATATTCTCCGGTCTTCGTAGTGCAAGATACTATTGCCGGTGAACTGTAACAAAAATGTATAAATAGCAAGTAACAAAAACAATACTGTATTTCAACCCTAGTGCCACAAGCCCGAGTGTAGAAGGTAGAAGGCCTGAGGGGTTAACCAAGGTTGTCTTGTCACTGACAAGACCTTGGTAAACCCCTCAGGCCTTCTACCCTCGGGTTCACGTGGAGTGTACCCTCGGGCTCTTGTCAGGCTATCAATCCGATACATACATAAAAACCCTCTGAACATAAAAAAATCCTCTAAAGTTGTCCTTTTTTCATATTACTAGGTACCGTAAAACCATACAACTATAGTCCACTACTACGACTACGGTCCACAAGTCCAACTCGTAATTAAGCATCAATGGAAATCTTTTAATTTGGTTTTCTCTACGTTTTTAAATCTTTAATGAGGAGACTTTGTGTAACAACTGCGTCAATATAATAATTACACTAAATCGAAGAGTTTGTTACTTAGTTTTGGACCATAGTTGGGAGCTTTTGGACTATAGTTTGATAGTTTTACGATACTTGTATTTGTCTGCAGAGTTATCTTCGCAGTTGGTGTTGTATTTACACACACAGCAGGCAGCGCGAACCACGCCGTCGCCAATCCAGAGTTTGTTGAAATGGTAAGTGTACAAGTACAGTCGCCATCAGATATATCGGAGCCACGGTGCTCAAAAATACCTGACATTAACTCAGATATTTGTGAACACCCTAGCCAGCCCAACGTAGTAAACGTAGTAATTATAGGCACGACCTCCTAATGCGTCTCCACGCGTACCTATTCCAATGGCCAGTAGAATAAAAAATTAACCTAATAACTTGCATTATTCCATAACCGCACTTTTAGAACACAATCTTGGTTTTATTACGAACTTAAAAAACGTCTACCAGTACAACAGAGCGTGCTCGTCTTCTTGCTGCATCGAGATGGGTATCTGGTTCATGGTTGCAGGCCATTCCTTCAAAAAACCTGGGCACATTAATGTCATCTAAGGCATTCAGAATTTCCTTGTGTCTGCGCTTGGGGATGCCTTGTGTAGCACCACATCGATGTCAATGTGGCGCCAACGTGACATGTTCTGGCATCCACGGCCTATCCTGCTCCAGGAGTGTCTACCGCCTTTCACGACACGCGTGTCTTAATGATATTCTCCGGCGAGCTTTCGTTACGGCTGGTGCGCCGGCAGTTCTGGAGTCGGCAGGCTTAGCTCCTGATGACGGGAAAAGGCCTGAGGATGACCCTTGTACCCTGGAAGATGGGACGGCCGCTAGTTGGGGATGCCACATGCGTGGATACCCTGGCGCCGTCCCATCTTCCGGGAACGTCAAACAGAGCTGGTGCCGCCGCTGATGGGGCGGAACACCTCAAGCGGCGCAAATATGCAGTTATCGGCTCTGGCTGTATGTTTGAGCCGTTTGGGGTGGAAACCCTCGGGCCGTGGGGACGTGGTGCTCACAGCATTTACAAAGAGCTCTCAAAGCGCCTGGTGGAGGCGACGGGTGACAGGAGGGCTGGTTGTTACCTTGCGCAACGTATTGGCATTGCTGTCCAACGCGGCAATGCCGCCAGCCTTCTTGGCACCCTGCCACAAGGCACTGATCTAGAGCCCGTTTTTATTTATAAATTTAAACTTCTTTTTGTATTTTTTTCAGTAATTATGATTAATTGAATAAATAATTTTATGATGAGGAAGTAAGAATAAAATATGAAATATCAAATCTTAAACCTTAAGTTTAGGTACATTTAAATTTTTAGTTAAAATATTTGTCAGTATTTACGTAAAAATATATCTTTGAACGTATTTCATGATGTTTCAAAGAATGCTATGGAAAGTCAGCCATATTTGCTTACATTTTTTTGGATTCTACTGATATTGGTATAGGTAATTTAGGAGAGGCTTACAAAATATCGACACTTTTGTCAAGAACAACGCTGCATCTCAAGACAACACCTTGTCGTAATTTGAATTCTAACAGCATTCCAATTGCAGGCGCGTATTATTTTGGATATATTGGATTATTTCGTATATCATGAACGCTGTATTGTTCACGCGTTGTTCATGATAAGCAAATCTATGTCTCGTCAATAGACTGATATGATAAGTGATAAGAAGTGTACCTGACTGTCCCTGATTATAAAGTTTTCTTTCAGACTTACAACTCAGTGTATCTGGGAGTATACAGAGCTCTGGAAAGCGTACAAATATGCTTCATAATGTCTGGGATACTTCTGGCATACAGTGTGATGAGCTTCGAAGAAGATATATCTTGGCGCAATTTGCCTAAAGCCTTACTTTGGAGGTGGCTGAGGTACAGTCAACCAATTGAAACCCTAGGCCACTCTAAGTCTATGTCACAGTTACAACTAGTAAGACGTTTCTAAGAAAGTGGTTTAAAGACACCGATTTCGATAAAGTAAACAAGGAACCCTTATAGTTTCGCCATGTCTGTCCGCAACATAGCTCAGTGGCCGTTAGTGTACTAGAAAGCTGACAGATAAGTGTATACATATTAATCATGCCAACAAAGTGGTAGAATAAAAAATAGAAATTAATTTTTTTTTCGGATACCTCCCCAACTTGGTGAAGCGGGGATGATTTTTTTATGTGTTGTAATCCTATAGTGAGGGACATCATTGAATAGGTTTCTTAAAAAGAGTAAGGGTCGTAGAAGAAAGTTTTTTTCTAAAGTTAATATTTTCGGAGATAACCGATCCTAAATAAAATAAAAATGTATGTCCCCTCTAACTTTTGATCCGTAGGTCCAAAAAAATATGAAAAAAATCATGAATAGTGGGCTTATAGAGTACTTTAAAATAAAACTATTTCGAACATATTCGGCGCAGCTGTTTTTGAATAATTACGGAACCCTATACTGAGCATGAGCAAGTGAGCATAGCCCGACATGCTCTTTGCCGGTTTTTTATTTTGTGATTTAATTATGTCAAGAAGTAGAGTAGTCTCTACTTTTATTTATTTTGTTGTAGATTGACACCAGCCTATGCTCTGGTACTATTCTTCAACGCTACTTGGATGAGACACTTAGGAAGTGGACCATTCTGGAACGTAAGTACGATTTCTAGAATCCTCCGTTACCTAGTCGATGGTAGCCCTGGAGGTTCCGGGGTTCGAATCCCGATGAGAATATCTCATTGTATAGTTACAGTACAGATGTAGTGCAAAATACTTTTTCTCAAACTTGCTACGGAATGTTGATGTTACTTACGTTAAATTAAACCCGGAAATACTATGTATCCGGTGTCATGTGCTAAGATGATATGTAAAGAGATTTCATGTATTTATTTCACACCTAGGACTGCAAACAAACTGTCTTTTGTTTTGAAACGTCAAATTGTGACACTAGGTTTTGACATTCAGCCACAGAAAAAAAAAATAACCTTGGAACTAATGTTTATACCAACAGGTAAAAAGAGACCTCAAACAGATTAAAAAAAAGTTAGGCGCGAATGTTTTTTTTTAAAATGTTATATGATACTATTAATACTGTACTATTGGTATATTTACAAATTAAGTAGCATGGTTCGGCGAAATCAGTTCGTTTTATTTCATGGCAAGTTTGAGAAAAGCACTATACAAATCTCGGCGAGAAACAGGGTTACAGGCCGCGTATCACGGGTGCGTATCATAATGAATACGCACTTTTAGTATAATTACAGTTTACAAACGTTCTTAACGTATACTAACGTTAGGTATAATGTATTAAACATCTATTTCCAAATAGTATAATACAAAAATAATATAACGTTAATAATATATACCGTTGTTTAGTCTAACGTACATATTAACGAATTCCGTTTCATATATCAATATAAAGGTATAAAAGTTAAAACATATACTAACATCTGATATAACGATATAAATATAACTGCCAGAAAAGTAAGAAAGTTAGGTTAAGTTCTACAAAAAGGTATACGTTATATTACTTACCCTTTTCAATCCGTTCTAGCCTCGAAACCTAAGCAATCCAAGTAATAAATCAGGGTAAAACCGAATTGGATTGGTTAGGTTTCGAGCGTAGTTTCCCGGATAAATAAAAGACCTACTTACTTTTAATTCATTGTTTACGCATCGTCATCCTTGCGAAACCAAAAAAAGGGGGGACGGGGGGGCGAAGCCCCCCACAAGGGGGGCTCGGGGGGCGGAGCCCCCCGCATTAAAAAATAAATTTGTACATCCCCTACTCTAACCTGGATAGGTTCGTTAGGTACCTTTTATCCCTTAGAGCAGAAATAGAAGCCCCGCGCAGCGGGGCTTCGTCGACCGGTTCCCAGGTCTAAATCGCTTCCTATACGGATACAGCTTAATAAATGGATAAATAGTAAATCAATTCAAATGAAATATAATGATAATTTTATAGTTTAATTATAAAAAAAATGTAGGGGCTTATATTTTGTGTAAGATAGTTATTTTGTATATTAGATTATTTCAATGTTATACCAATTAATCGTTATCGTAAACGATATTATATGTTACGTTCGTTATACATTTTACAATTATTCATTTAATAATTATACCTTTTATACGTTATATTTATTACACGTTAGGCATTATACATTTATACAAACGGAATTTATACATTATGATTAATATAGCATAAGTTCGTATACGTTATATTACTTACCCGCGTATCACTATCTGGCCTCAGTTCCTTCGGCCAGATATATCTACTTGGCCTGTAACCCTTCGTTTCCCGTCCTCTATAGTAATGTACTATACCTTCGGCTTTTCGCGAAAACGTCCGGATTCATATTCCTATCACAATGAGCTTCAGTAAATAATATAATGTTCCTTAGTCAAGGTTGTCTATCGATAAAGTTTTACACTTGTCTCGAGGTTTTAAATTAATTTTGATTAGAGTTTATAGTTATCTCTATTTTCAGCCGATATATGTTTTTTTTTTCAGGCGACAATAGGGATTGAAATAAATGACTGTCGCCGTGATTGGTGGCGCCATTTGTTGTACATTCACAACTATTACGACAACTCTCGATGTATGGCTCATTCCTGGTGAGACCACATTTGAACTACTAACCCCAGTTAGTGATTAAAAGTCTTTCTATTTTCCTTCTTCCTTCATATCTTGAGCCTTGGGGCCCTTGGGTAAAGAACGGGGTGACTTTAGGCAAAAATGAGGTTACATCGGTAGATTTGAAATAGCTGCAAAATTGACAATTGAATTTAATTTATTTAATACACACCAAAGACTCTTCTTCTCCTCCTGCGGGTGTCGTAAGAGTCGACTAAGGGATTGAAGTGATGAACCGCTATTTGATAAAAGATTGATGATGGGCAGCAGCGTCATCATAGTGGACACATTACTGCGATCGCCAATCCGCTTGCCCAGCGTGGCGATTATGGGCATTTGGGCATTTTCGCGAGAAGAGATCCAAAAACTTATTTGTCTGAAACAGGTAAATTTTATGTTTTTCCTGCTCAGAATCACGAGCTCTTTCGATCCTACTAGAAGAAAAAAAGTGTCCCAACTTTTTGTTTCTATTACGTAACCGTTTTTCAAACACTTTGTACACCGGTTACAAAGTGGAGAGCATGTAAAATGTATGAAAAATGTGGGACCGTTTTATTCTTGTACTTTTTTTCTCCTAGATTGAAAGAACTCGTTATTCTGAGTAGGAAAAACATTAAATTTACCTACCTTCAAAAAAATTTTTTTTGGATCTCTTCTCGCGAAAATGCCCATTTACCTCCTAATGCGTTTATACTCATAGTTAATAGGAGAGGCCTACGCTCAGCAGTGGACTATTATAGGCTGATGATGATGAAGATGACACCAAAGATCTCGTTCTAGTTAAGCGGTTGTGAAGCAATAATAAAAATATTTTTCTCTACCGTCGTCCTGCCCGTCATACTCAGTCTGAGCCATTTAAACCAATATTAATATTTTAAAAATAAAGTTGCTTTTCCTTTGTTTTACGTATTACATAATACAAGGTGCCCACGAGGAAAGGGAAAAATTTTAATAGCATATTCCTGACTTTCCTGAGACCAAAAGAAGCAAAAAATGTTAAATGAGTTTTGGTGAAATCTGCAAAAAAAATTTTTTTTTTTGATGTTTTGAATGCCTTAATACCTACACAAAAAAAGGGTTTTATTAATCAAACTATCGCAAAAAATGCACTTAAATGTTTTTTTTACATTTGCTAGATAATTATAGATATTTTTGTTCATTTGATGTCCGTCAATTAAGTGTGACGAGACTAAGACAACATGGTGACAAAATCGTTTCCTAAAATGCGTTTATCATAGCGTAACGGTCTAAAACGGTTTTAAGAAAAAATCAAATTTTCTTTTAAAATAGACTGAATCCAGAAAACATTATATGACATTTTTCAATTCAAATTAATTTGGTCAGAAATCCGCTGTTGAATTTTTTCGCTTTCCTCATGGGCACATTGTATAAAAAAATGATAGTGTGTAATCTCAACCCCTATGTAGGTTGAGATTACACACAATTCATTCATAATATAACAAAAATCGATTATACTTATCCTTTAGGAATCACAATGGAAAGGACGAGGCTATTCATTGAATTCACTAAAGTCCTTAGTTGTCTTATCTAGTAAACAACTTTCTAACCTAAAAGTACACGTTTTCTGTTGTAAACTGCCATATTTG
Source organism: Thaumatotibia leucotreta (assembly GCA_025490895.1). Lineage (NCBI taxonomy): Eukaryota > Metazoa > Arthropoda > Insecta > Lepidoptera > Tortricidae > Thaumatotibia > Thaumatotibia leucotreta. Next base: position 30,380 of record JALPQI010010838.1, read on the forward strand.
CCTATACCGAAGTTCCTGAGTCCGTATTTGTGCAGTCCGTTCGTAGTGATTAGTACATTGCTTCATTTTTAATCAAGGAAGCAGCAGTTTACAACAGAAAACGTGTACTTTTAGGCAGGGCTCTGATACCGGTTTTTACTCCATACAAAAGAACGAAATCGAATTTGGTTCTTTTTGTTCTTCGGTGTATTAATTCTTTGTTAATGGAGTAATTTAAAAATACGACGTTGGTAATTTCATAACATTTTGAGCACTACATAAAGAATATAAAACATTTTAAATATTGGGCTATTTCGAGGTTTTAAAAAAAAAACCGGTTCCGAGCCTTGCTTTTAGGTTAGAAAGTTGTTTACTAGATAAGACAACTAAGGATGAATAGACTGTAATATGAGCCCCTAATTGGAAGGACCGCATCAGTGGACATGCAGATGACAGCGCTGGGAATCGGCATCTTCTTCCTCCTGAAGAGTACCAAGGCGCGGCAGGCGGCCATTGCTATTGTTCTGGCCTTAGGCGTGATCATCCCTGGCGTGGTTACGTACTGCAAACATGTGTATCCAGTATTGGTGGCGTCGCCAGAGTAAGTACTCATTCTCGGCGCGGACTCAGCAGGATACTTAGCCAAGTTGCCAATCGCTAACGCTTAGTAGCGTATCGCAGTTTCCCTCTCTGTCACTCTTTCATATCAGTGCGACAAAGATAGTAATCTGCCTTTCGTTTACGATAGACGATTAAGCGTTAGCGATTGGAAATTGGCTAAGCACCCAGGTCTAGCCAAGATGCCATTCTGCAATCGTATATAAAGCGATAAGTCATGTGACCATAATCACAACACTGCTGGACGTGGGCCTCATCTATGAAATGCAGTCTACCTGCGACGATATATGACATGGACATCTAACGCCAGCTCAAAAATGTCCCCAAAATCAATTGTTCAATTGTGCTAAGATGGGCAGGACATAGCGCTTTTTTTAACACCGCGCATATTTCGGCGCAACATCTTTCACAAATGTTTATAGAATATAGGCAATCGCAACTTTAATGGACCAATCACAACTATTATTTTTTTTAGGTTGATATTGAAATTCATTACCGTGATGCATTGAAGAGGGGGTGACACTTGTCTACTTAAAAGTCAACACTGTTTTAGAAAGGCCATTTAGTATGATGTGCATCTTCTATGTTTTATTTGTTCGTAGTAGTCTGCGATTTCAAAGAACGAATTTGTGACAGTTTAGAAATAATCATTATATCTATGACGTTAAGGCTGTCGAAAAAATGGTGAGTCTTACTGTCAAAAGTTAATTCTTAGAAATCGCAGACTATAGGAGGTAAATGCCCATAATCGTCACTTGGTTCGTACGAATCTGTCATTCTCATCTTATTCCATTCTCATTTATTACTTATTGAATATCGTATAAGATTGCAGGATGGCATCATGGCTACTGGTCTTTCCGACCGATTTCGGCCATTACCAATTTGGCTCATCGTCATTGGTCCAAAACTTAAATAGAAATGACTTAAATTTTAACCCTCTTATTTATAAACATTTCCTGAGCCTAACTTAGCAAGCTGCTAAGTATATTGGTTATCCCTTTCTTATAGATAAATTTATACCACCGAAAGGGACAAAGAATACCTACTTCTTGGCTTGCTAAATTAATGGACGTTTATGAATAGGGGGGTTAATTCGTGGAAGTATCAAAGTAATCCATCCGGTTTTCAGGGTGGTCGTGAATTGGGTAGCTGACGATCCGACATTCAACTATATGTACAAGCGTGGACACAACTGCCTCGTGGGATACGCTCTTGGGTGGGCCATGGGCTACGTAGTCTTCAACTTAAAGGATAAAGACATCGGCGCGGATAAATATAAGGTATTTGACCTACACTGAAGAGTATGGAGACCCAGCCGATAGGTTCTTGAATGAAACAGTTGTTCCAGAAAGTTACAACAAATGACACAACATTTGAGGAATAAGCTGTTTACAAACGGTTTTTTAAATATTTATAGGATATACGAATTCTACCTTATAAATATTACACGTGGTTATAAGTATACATTTGTAGTATACAATAGTAAGAATACATTTGTAACCACTCCAAATCTTCCCGTAGTTGTCGTAAAAGTCGACTACGGGATCGAAGTGTCACTGACTATCCATTTTTTAAAGAATGATGATGCATTAGGAGGTAAATGCCCACAATTGCCACGTTAGGCAAGCTGATTACCGATCGCAGTATCCTCTATGATGAAACTGCCGCCCATTATATTATATAAACAACTAGTCAGTGACACTTCAATACCTTAGTAGACTGTTACGGTGTTACGACACCCATGGAAAGAGTAGGATGATGATAAATGTACTTATTCATTCCTATACTGCCTACATTTTTAACAGACTTAAAAAAGCACGATGTTCTCAATTTAACTGAATTTATCGGACGAGGAACGTTAACCGATATATTTTTTGTTTGTTAGCCTACTTGGTAGTGACCCTGCCTACAAAGCTGAAGGTTTCAGGTTCGAATCCCGGCGAGGGCATTATTTGTGTATTTATTTATCACAAATATTTGTTACTTGGTCTATGTATTTAAGTATCTATATTATGAAGGGTCCACGGAAAGAACATGTCGAGTCAATTGAAATTACAGAAGGAAAAACCACCTTACTTTTAACAGAATAAGGTGTGAATTTGCCCTGATTTTTTTAGGCTTCGGACTTGTTTTTTCCGTGGACCCTTTATATGTATCCATTTATTATATATATCGTCGACTAGGACCCACATCACAAGCCTTAATCGAGCTTACCGTGGGACTAGGTCGATTTGTGTAAGATTTCCCATGATATTTATTATTTATTTATTTATTGAACTGGTATAACCCCGAGTTGGTCCCATTAACACCAAGTCGAGATCTGATGATGATGATGGGATGTTAATTGATGTTATTTCAGAAGTACAGTCTGCTGCACTGGATACTGTTTCCGCTGGTGGTGGCTGTCAACCTGACAGGCGCGGTGTTCTACGACCCCTCTGCGCAGGTTTCGGCGCCGGCGCGCGCGCTGTACGCCGGCTTCATCAAGCTCGGCACCGGCTTGTTGCTGGCTTTATACGTGTTCCTTACTGTTGTCAAAGCTGACGGTAAGAATACTGCAGTCCTTTGAGAAAACCTCGGAAAGGAGATTCCCATTCAGATCCTTCGGCGAAGGAAATTACCTTACACGTGTTCCTTACTGTTGTCAAAGCTGATGGTAAGAACCCCATAGTCCTTTGAGAAAACCTCAGATAGGCGATTCCCCATCGAAAACCTCGTGATGGAGATTCCTGAGACAGAACCTTCGGGGAAGGAAATTACCTTACACGTGTTCCTTACTAGTGTCAAAGCTGATGGTAAGAACCCCATAGTCCTTTGAGCAAAACCTCGGGATGGAGATTTCCCAGCCAGAATCTTCGGGGAAGGAAATTACCTTACACGTGTTCCTTACTAGTGTCAAAGATGATGGTAAGAACCCCCTACTGTAGTCCTTTAAGAAAGCCCCGGCAAGAAGGTTATACCAGTCGATGTCTGCAGAAGGAATTTTCACTCGAATCGCAGAGTGCGTGGTTGTTTACCCTCTATGGTTTGAGGATCTGATGATGAATGCTCTGCCGATGGCGAGCAGTGCGTTGATAGACGTGGTAAAATGGGGTCAGGGTCATCATTTTAAAAAGTTCTTCAAAGTAATTGATCCATTATATAAGCGGTCGTACACAGGTAAGGAGACAGTCTTTCTTTAGTCTCGAAGGTTCATTAGATCGATCACTGGTGAGTTTATCACCTACGATTCGTAGCAACGGGTGCTTATGACGAATTAAAGTAAGCTGATATTCAAGCACTCCCACCTAACTGAGCACATGAGCAGTTGTTTACCTGATTTTTGTTTATATCAACCGACTAGGTTTTGCCCGCGGCTTCGCACGCGTAGATTTTGGACTTCTATGAAAAAAAATGTGTTCAACCGACTCCAAAAAAGAAGGAGGTTGCCATTTCGATTGTATGTAGTTATATATAATGCATGTTACACGGTTTCCTGCTAATAATGAATCCTATTTTGTTTTTTTTCTCAGGAGATTCAAAAGTGGCTGAAATAAGTTTAATATTTGTGATTTTTTTTTTGGGTTTCGCCTTGACTTGTCGACAATCATTTAATCGAATGTTGTTTCAAAGACAACGGTTCAAGTATTTTCATTTCATCGACAAGTCATTCTGTCCAAGAATAGTTTTCAGTAAATTTAAATCAGGGAATTTTGAATGGTGCTTGAGGTTTTCCTTTACGGGTTCTTATTTTAGTTTGGTTTAAATTTAGTAATATTTATTCCGCAGTTTTAAACTAACCCTGAGCCTACTTTAATAGCTGTTTGCTTATATGTGGGGTCACAGTTGTAACCTAACTTAAACATATTTTAATAGCCGTTCGTTTCTATGTGGGGTCACACTGGTCGCAATTCTAACCAAACCTAAACCTACTTTGATAGCCGTTTGCTTTTGTGTGGGGTCGCAGTTCTAACCTAAACTAAACCTACTTTGATAGCCGTTTGCTTATGTGTGGGGTCGCAGTTCTAACCTAAGCTACTTTGATAGCCGTTTTCTTTTGTGTGGGGTCGCAGTTCTAACCTAAACTAAACCTACTTTGATAGCCGTTTGCTTTTGTGTGGGGTCGCAGTTCTAACCTAAACTAAACCTACTTTGATAGCCGTTTGCTTATGTGTGGGGTCGCAGTTCTAACCTAAGCTACTTTGATAGCCGTTTTCTTTTGTGTGGGGTCGCAGTTCTAACCTAAACTAAACCTACTTTGATAGCCGTTTGCTTATGTGTGGGGTCGCAGTTCTAACCTAACCTACTTTGATAGCCGTTTTCTTTTGTGTGGGGTCGCAGTTCTAACCTAAACTAAACCTACTTTGATAGCCGTTTGATTATGTGTGGGGTCGCAGTTCTAACCTAACCTACTTTGATAGCCGTTTTCTTTTGTGTGGGGTCGCAGTTCTAACCTAAACTAAACCTGCTTTGATAGCCGTTTGCTTATGTGTGGGGTCGCAGTTCTAATCTAACCTAAACCTACTTTGATATTCGTTTGCTTATGTGTGGGGTCGCAGTTCTAACCTAACCTACTTTGAGAGCCGTTTTCTTTTGCGTGGGGTCGCAGTTTTAACCTAAACTAAACCTGCTTTGATAGACGTTTGCTTTTGTGTGGGGTCACAGTTCTAACCTAAACTAAACCTACTTTGATAGCCGTTTGCTTTTGTGTGGGGTCGCAGTTCTAACCTAACCTACTTTGATAGCCGTTTTCTTTTGTATGGGGGTCGCAATTCTAACCTAAACTAACCCTGCTTTGATAGCCGTTTGCTTATGTGTGGGATCGCAGTTCTAACCTAACCTAAACCTACTTTAATAGCCGTTAGTTTCTGTGTCGGGTTGGAGTTCAAACCTAACATAAACCTACTTTCAAAGCCGTTCGTTCCTGTGTGGAGTCGCATTTCTAATCTAACCCAAAACCTACTTTGATAGCCGTTCGTTTCTGTGTGGGGTCGCAGTTCTAACCTTTCCTAAACCTAAGTAGAATCTTACCTTATTACATTCTGTTTGAAGTCTGTTTCATTGAACAGCATATTAGTATGACATAATTAAATACTTAATTGCAAATAAACTACACGAATTAGAAAGCTGAATTTACAGTGAGGCGGTCCGTGTACCCGCGCTGCTTATATATATACTGTCCGCTAGCTGTCAAACAAACATTTGAAATTCGTTCGCTTTGAATCATATGTCGCCATGCAAAATTGTAGATATTTTTAACGAACAAACAAATGAATATGGTTTTGTCTAGACTTAAAAAATAAAACCTCACAATGACCTTTTATGTAGCAAACTGCATTACTTACCAAAATTTAATATTAAAAGTATCTACGTATTCATCTTACCTATGTTACTCGTATATAACATGGTATGTAGATAAAATACCTACATCTTCATTGGCAAGAACACTTCTATGAAGTTTTGAGTGAAATAGCCCAACGAATCTGGTTCCTTCTTACAAACTTTAACCTTCCATTTAACCCCCATAGGGAATGAATTTTCAAAAAACCTGAAACACGTGTTTACTTATTTATTGTTAAAAACATTCATGTTAAGTTTCGAATAAAATAGCCCAACTAATCTTATTTCCCCATACAAACTTTAACCCTCCATTTAATCCCCATAGGGAATTAATTTTCAAAAAACCTGAAATACGTGTTTACTTATTTATTGTTAAAAACATTCATGTGAAGTTTCGAATAAAATAGCCCAACCAATCTTATTTCCCCATACAAACTTTAACCCTCCATTTAACCCCTTTAAGGGATGAATTTTCAAAAAACCTGAAACATGTGTTTACTTATTTATTATTAAAAACATTCCTGTGAAGTTTCGAATAAAATAGCCCAACTAATCTTATTTCCCCATACAAACTTTAACCCCCCATTTAACCCCTTTACGGGATGAAATTTTAAAAATCCGTTCTTAGTGCGCCTCTAAACATTATAAAGAATGTACATGCCAAGTTTGAACTCTCTAGGACCAGCGCGGCTGCCAAAAACTTAAAACAAGTAAGTCCATTTTAGCAAATTTTACAGGAGAGCCGAAAAACGATTTTTAAGTTTAAATCTCACTTTCTACAAAAGTATGCAATTTATCAAATTTTTGTTTTTTGGAAAAGATTTCATAGTACAATATCTTTAACATGTGAAATTTTCAAGCCTGAAACTGAAGCCGCTGCGAGTAGCCAGCTGAAAATTGGTTTTAACTTTGTCATAAAATAAGAAAAAATAGTCATATCAGTCTTAAAAGCAAGCAACACACGACTTGCTTGTTTCTATCGTTGGCTACACGTCCGTAAACCTATGTAGTTGTCTATTATGTTTATGGAATTAGTGTAGATTGGATAATCATTATCATAATTTTCACTATTAATGATTATACATATATGATAAGTAAAAAAAAAACTATATTAAAAAAATATTTGACCTTAATCATATTATGGTTACCTATACATGTTCATTACATGTATAGGTAACCATAATAAAACCCAGAATTATGCATGCAAATTGCATATATTATACCTACAATTACTTTTGCGATTGATTTTAAATGAAATAATACTTTTGTCCGCCTCCATAGCCTAGTTGGTAGCGGCCCTGCCTACGAAGCTGGAGGTTCCGGGTTCGAATTATATTCGGGCATTATATATGTATTTATTTATCACAAATATTTGTTCCTTGGTCATGGCTCATTAGGTAGCTTTATGTATCTATATATTATATAATTATATCGTCGCCTGGTACCCACATAACAAACCTTAGTTGAGCTTACCGTGGGACTAGGTCGATTTGTGTAAGATGTCCTAATATATTTATTTGTTTATATTTATTTATTTAATGAAACGAACTTAAACGTGGTGCTAGAAAAAGTAAAGTCTATCTCTGGGACTACAAAGGTAAAGTCATTTGCAAAAAAAACTACGTAAGTCGGTTTATACTTTAACCCTTAAACAGGCCTGGCGATTTTTTCACTTTCGTCTCCTGATTTCGGTAGATAATAGCGTCAATAAAAAACTAATTTCTTGTTTTTTTTTTAGAAACATTATTTCCACAAAAAAAACCCGGTGGTCCATATACGCCCTGTGCTCGTCACCAGGAGGCCCACGTGTTCCGTATGTGGCCACTGCCCTGCTGGCGATACATTGAAGTTTTAAGGGGTAGTTGTTATGTTTAAATGTAATTATGGACAAAATAATACCACAATAAAAAGTAAGAAAAAAGGATATTTATTTTTACATTCAAACACCATTTAGCAAAATCCGCTTCAAAACTAACTTATAATTATATACTTGTAGTAAGTCTTGAGATGTTTAGTGGGTGGACCTATATGGTGTACAGTAATAAACTTACCCTTAAATTTCACATAAATGCCCAGCCGGGCAGTGGTCACATACAAACCACTTGTGCCAAACCAAAACGGGCAGAGGTCATATAGGGCCCACAAACTTTAAGAGCAAAAATTTTTAGGAAAAAACTATTACCGTGACCATTTTTGACATACTACACTTACATTACCTTATACACTACCAAAATAAATCGACACATAGCACTTACCGTAATTTTTTTCGACACAATAATAGTATTTATCTCGAGCAACACACAAAATCAGCCACTTTTTCTGTTTTTGAATTTGACAACTAAATCGTCAAAGAAATTTGTTCTGACACATCGATTTTGGGTGCGTTCAGAAATCTGTCAGTTAATAGACTATACGTCAGTGACATTTAGTGGCCGATACAAGCATATTGCTCGTCAGAAAAAAATCATTTGCTAAGTGGTCGCTATGAGATCACAACCTGGTTAAGGGTTATCAACATTTCAAACTATTAATTACATAAATACATCTTAACCGGATCTGGACATACAATAGTAACATACCACATGCGATATGTATCTTGCATCATGCCTTCATCGCGAACCAAATCATCAATGTTATCTGACTCGACAAAATCATGCTAAAAATGTTGTCGGTGGAGGGGCATTAATGGGACTAATTTATTAATTATTTCCGCCTTGTCCACGTAGTCGATTTGGTCAAGTTGTATTTAATTTGAGTAGTAGATACCTATTTTTTATTTTAATTTGTAAGAATTCAAAATGTACGTGTTAGTACAATAAACTTCAATAAAGTAAATAATTACAAACAAACAATGTGTACAATGTAATACTTACTTTATAAATACTTTCTTCTCCCTGCTCTGATTTTATTTTATTATTTTCCATGACTTTGGACACTTAACTTTGCAACTATTATTCTGTTATAAAACGATTATTGTTCTTAGTTAATCTTTACAAGATACAACGATACAACTCACAAATCAACAAACTGACTGTGACAGTTCGTTATTAACAATATTAGCAGGGTATAAGCGCACTTTATAAGGTGGGTAAGTAATCAACATTATTATAAGCCTAAGATCATAGTGACAAAGTTAAATCCAAGTGTGTCGCATTTATAACAAATTTAAAGTCAAGTAAGTCGGAGTTTTTCAACAATCGGACAACGATAAAAACAAGTATCTCGTGGAAATATGTTAAATACAATCAAGTCGAATTGACACGCTTGCTTTTAGGATTGTTAAGACTGACTCACTTGCATTTTACTAGGTTTAAGTCACTGAAACGACTTACTTGGATTAGTGTTTTTCAAATAACTGAAAAATTAAGCTATTTAAAATTTTGAAAAAAATCTGGGTTGTGCGTCTTTGTGTCAGGAATTCAAAAAGTCAAAAATCAAAATTTCGCCAAAACCGGACTTACTTGATTATAGTTTGGCACAGCCGAGCGGTTTGGGCTGTGCGTTGATTTAAGTCAGTCAGTCAGTCAGTCAGTCAGTCAGTCAGTCAGTCAGTCAGTCAGTCAGTCAGTCAGTCAGTCAGTCAGTCAGGACATTGCCGTTTGTATATATAGATAACTCAGACACTACACACTTTAAATTTAGGCCATAAGATGGCATAACCTCCAACACGCAAGGTTTTCTACCACGAACTTATGTCTCATCATCTGCCAATTTTAGTCCACTGCTGGACATAGGCCTATCCTACCTTCTAAATAAGGTAAATGCCCATAATCGCCACACCGAGCAAGCGGATTGACGACCGCAGTAATGCATCCGCTATGATGATGCCTCTACCCATCATCAATTAATAAAGGAATGGTCAGCGACACTTCAATGCCTTAATCGACTCTTACGACACCCAGAAGAAGAGTTGGACTGGTGACAAATGTATTTTTACTGCCCTCGCGACGCGATAAAACAGATCATCTGCCTATGTCACTAGCAAATACGTCTCCATTGGAGGAGAGACGGATACTAGAAATTTTCGAAAATCGCCTACTAATAGCATAGATTATTTGCAGATATCCGCGCCAGGATAAACAGTTGGCGCGGCTGGGCTCCACTCGCGCGACTCTCGTTCTCCGTGTATCTGGTCCACCTGGCTGTTCTGCGAGTACGCGCTGGCGCCCTGCCAACAGTCTACCACATCTCGGAGTGGACGCTTGTGAGTACCTGACCTACTATCGCGAAAATCGAAATACATAATTTTTTTATATTTGAAATAGGCTTACTCATGGCCACAGACTAGCCAAGGGCAGAGACGTGGCCTACGATGGAGTGAGTTTTTCGAGGATTTTTCTTTGTCATTCCAATGGACGCACCTTTATCGTTGGAGTAGGCTGAGTCGTCTCGCTGTCGTCAATGTCGTCATAGCTCTTGCACTTTTTTGCTCGCGGCTCCTCTGACGCGGAGCGGAGCGGAGCTGTCCAAAGTTGACCAATTATATTCTTCAAATTCGAATTCGGAACACTGTGATGTGATCTTATTGGGCGAGCTTCCACAGCTCCGCTCCGCTCCGCGTCAGTGGAGCCGCACCCTTACTTGTCTAATGTCTCATAATTTCAGTGTTCTGAGTACAAAACGAAATGAAAGGAATTGTAAATCTGATTAAATTAACTACTACGATGTACGAAACATCAGCATTGCGTTAACGAAATTAGGGTCGATAAAAAAAAATGTACATAGTTAAAGGCTTTTAATGAAAATAAAATTTATCTAACATCATAATTTTTGAGTTACGAATTAAAACAAATTATAACTACTTCTGAAAGTGAAAAAGGGCATCAAATTAAAATTTTCTGTGAGCGATCCACAAAACGTACATACATTTTTTAAATTTGCGACTTTTTTCTTCTGCCAAAGGTTATTGGACCGAATATACCTTACAGATTGTATCATTAACTTTCGTAACACAATTGACGCGATCGTGATTTATTTTTAAATAAATAAATATCTTGGGACATTTTACACATATCGACTTAGTCCCATGGTAAGCTCAATTAAGGCCAAAAACCAAGCGACGATATATATAATACGAGTAGATACCTAGATACTTATACAGATACTTAAATACATAGACAGCCATGACCAAGGAACAAATATTTGTGATAAGTAAATACCAGTGGCGGCGCGTCCATACAACCCGATTCCCACCGGCTTCCCTAAAATTTTTCACTCATGTATCGAAATCATCCAATAAGTATTACCTTTAAAATACATTCCTAAAACTTTACCCATACATCTACACCTTTAATTGAATAATGCGAAATACTATACTATCGCTTTACAAAAGAGTTCAATCAATCAGAGCGCGCAAATGAAGGCAACCCGGCTCTATATGGGCTTCTTATTCATTCATAAAACTACTACACGACATCGAACCACACGCACACATCCACAAAATTCGCATACACCGAACCGTCAAAAATGGCCGCCAGATAACTCGGATTTTGTCGAGTTTTGGATACATTCCTTTATTTGAATTGAAACATTATCGTTAAGAGCATAAGGTTTATTTTAGAATGCTTCGCTTCATTAATTTGAATCTGAACAAGTTACGCGCGCGATTTTAGTAATGCCAATGAAAAACCTGCATTGAATCAATGTGCAAATAAAATGATTGACAAATCTTGGCATTAATAATGTAAGATATTTAAAAATAAGGATATATTTAAGCAATTTCACAGTCCGCTATATGATAAGTATGGCAAATGTGGTATGCACTAACTGCAAGGGGGTTTTATCCAAGGATACAAGAAATAGGTATACGCTTCTGTAAACCTACTATTGAATAAGGCAGGTTTTTTTGCTCCGAGTTGCCCTTCAAAAATTTTCACGCGCCGCCACTGGTAAATACACAAATAATGCCCTCGTCGGGATTCAAACCCGGAACCTCCAGCTTCGTAGGCAGGGTCACTACCAACTAGGCTACGGAGGCTGACAAATTTTTGTTTTGATTAAGGGATTTTTTTTGTAATTTTTTTTGCATCCGTCCCAATACTCATAAAATTATGAACTATGTCCTAGTGGTTAACTGTTGAACTACTGACCCAATTTGCAGTTGGCGAGATTCGCGGAGGCTACGATGACGTCGTTCCTGCTGGCCGCGCCGCTGTTCCTGCTCGTGGAGGCGCCGTGCGCGCAGCTCGTGCGCCGTGCCCTTGCGCCCGCGCACCACAGGAAGCTGCAGTGACTGGCTGCTTGGACTAGCGGTTAAAGCCGGGAATACACATGCCTTTAACTGGCACACTTGCATACCAGCTCCTTGTACGTGCCACCTATTGTCATGTGTATACACTAACTGGCATGCCTGTATCTGGCAAGCAAGTAGATTGCAAGCAATTTGATTTACTAGCATGCAATATGAGGGAGGGGACGCGGGGGGCTGCTAACCTGGCACGTGTGAACAGCGGCGACAGCTACGGGCATGCCAGTAGCCGACTCGTTGTGGCCGCAGGCCCAAATTCTTCCTAACAATTCATCAAATTTCTCTGGGAGCATTCTCAAATGATTTCAGTGACCATCATGATCTTCTTGACGCGTTACTTTAAGCAGACAACTACTTGCTCCAAAATCTTCCCTTTTACTAATCTAATCTCTTACCCAAACCAGTCTTCGTTTTTAGGGTTCCGTAGCCAAAATGGCAAAAACGGAACCCTTATAGATTCGTCATGTCCGTCTGTCCGTCTGTCCGTCTGTCACAGCCGATTTACTCGGAAACTATAAATGCTACAGTAACGAAATTTGGTAAGGATATGTGTTGTATGAACCGCTACAGGATTATG
>JALPQI010010839.1:0-45357 GCA_025490895.1 Thaumatotibia leucotreta
AACGGCCCTGATCCATGGTCCCTGGTCTCACCTTAGTCCCGCCCACTTGTGGCCACGGCGCCCCGGCATGGTACATCATAACGCACAACACAAGAGCGCGCGGGCGGGCATCGCGCGGGTCGGCGGAGCGACACTGACGGCCGCCGCGCCCGTGGGCCCGGGGTTGCCAGCGGTGGGGTGGAACGGTGTTTTGGTCATTTTAGTCGCTTGTGTGAGCATACAATGTTCTCCCACAGTGAGCGGAAAAGACTTATTAATTTGCAGAATTTGTACTTTTAGTGAAGTAAATTTTTATTTAGTTTCTATTTGTGAGAACCTATAATTGGCCTCTTGTTTACAAATTTGTTGCCTAAGAATGTTTAATGTGCTGTTGGTTTTCCCAATAAATAAATAATATATAATAATAAATAATGACTCAGTTTTACGTTCATTAACCTTCGACATACGAGGTGGGGTATAGGTGATTGTATTCTGAAAGTGCGTGATTATAAAGGTGCAAGCAGACAAAAGAGCATTCGCTGTTCTATCCCCCATTCTAAGAAATCAACTTCACGTTTCGTGTAACGATCGAATTTCGTAGAGTAGGGGGATAGAACAGCGAATGCTCTTTTGGTCTGCATGCACCTTTAAATATTGCAAGTTTGTGGGTTTGGTATACATGTATGTATTACTATTAACGTAAAAATATATCTGCGAACGTATTTCACGATATGCGTCAAAGACGTCAAACGAAAAATAGAAGTCAGCCATATTTGTTTACCTTTTTTACTTTCACCTGAAAAATGGTAAACCTTCGATTTGATCGAAAAGAGATGGATTCCCTGGGTACTTAGACAAGTTGCCAATCTCTAACGCTTAATCATCATTAGTAAACGAAAGGCAGCTAACTGTCTTTGTGGCACTAATATAAAAGAGAGGGAAAACTACGATACGCTACTAAGCGTTAGCGATTGGCAACTTGGCTAAGCATCCTGATGCTGTTTAGAGCAGGGACCGGTCAACCTGTTCCCAGGCAAAAGTCGTAAGACGGCTTAGCCAATCACTGAATAGCCCAAATTACATGGCTAACACTTTGAATTGCTTTCCCATTAATTTGACTTAGCTGTAGGAAGGGGTTTCCCTTTCGCGGTCGCGTGCGGTTCTTTTAAGCGTTATAAGACTTATAAGGGAAACCCCTTCAAGAGGTAAGCAGTTCGAACGACTTTTTAAGCGCTTAGCAAAGAGTATTAGCTATCCGCTTAGTATATGGATATCCGTATTAGAAGTCGTTTAAAAAGCTTTATGAAGGGGTTTTAAGCGGGAACGGCTTTGGTTAGCAAAGTCGAACGAAATATCCTTTCAAAAACCCTCGAAGGCACAGAATTAGATTTGGATAGAAGAAACAAATTCATTCATTTGTATGGCGGCCAAGCGTGTCAGATTTTGTACTGAAGTTGTTACTTGCCTATGATTTTAAATATTTCTCAGCCCTTGAGTATTCATATTTTTTGGTGTTGTTGCAATTAATATTACTTAAGGAGGCATTATTAATGTTTTTGTTCACTTCAACTTACAAAATTTGACGCCCGAAAGCTGCAAGCTGCGATTAAAGACGGACAACTCAGTAGATTTCACTGAGTTGATTTGACACGCTAAGTAAATACGTTTGCTTGATCTATGGTATATATGACATCTGTGCTCGAAGGGGATACCGGACCGGTCCCTGGTTTAGAGTGAGCTTTCAAACTAAGATTTACGCACAAATATCATAATTTCCCTAAAATCGCACCCCCGGCTGGCAACCCCACTCTCGTCTCCGCACGCACGCGCGCCCCCGCACTCCTCGCAACCCTTACTCCCATCTCGTACTTACTTAGATATTATCAATAAAATTATTGTACTCTTGGCCCACCTGTCAAACGTATCGACCGTGAAACCTGCGGTCGTGAACTTTCCAGATTGTCGAATACCGAAGACTGGTTGTACAACTTGTACATGACGTACACGTACAGTCAAACAATGAGGGTTTTTGATACTTTTTCTGCCACTATCGGGCGGTGAGATGGCAGCACTGTGCGTAAGGTCCTACGAACTGTCAAAATAAATACACAATTTAATTTTCAATATATTTATAGGTTTTTTATTCTTAAAAACATTACTTTAGGAATAAATAAAATATTTCGAAGTCAATTCCCATGAAATTAACAAAGTTTTAGTCTTAGAGCTCAGTCTTTAGTTCGGCGACCGTTTACTAGTCGTAATCCATTACAATATCAATAACCTTCCATATGCAATAGAATTTCGATATTTTATGTTCAGTGCCAATAGCCAATAAATCTGACAGCTGTTTGGGAGTTTGGACCTCATGCCTACGTAGCGCCACCTGGTGGCAGAAAAAATACCGAAAATCCTCACTCAAGAACTACGTCACAGTGACGCTAAATATCAAGTTGCCAGAAATCTCTTACTACTTGTATTTCGACAAGGTTCTAGAGTGGCCTAAGGTTCTGTTTTGGGTCTCAAGGACAATCGCACATTGAAACGTCAATGGAAACGAATGTTATTGTATTATCATGTGACTTAGATACGATTTGTTCGTTACTGTGTCTGTTTTACTTTTGATTTTTCTTTATGATGCACAATTGCCCTATTTGCTGGCCGCTCCTATTTAATTTGATGTAAATATTCATCACTCTTATAACACAAGCATTTAATGAGCTTACCCAGTGGTCGATTTGTGTAATTGTCAGATATGTAGATATCGTCGCTCGGTTTGGTACCCACAAGCCTTAATAGGTAAATGAGCACACTCAAGGATTATGAAATATTTGAAATATTTATTATGCACACAATAGAAAATATACATTGACGTACACTGATGGAATCACTAAATCTACCTTACAGGCATGCATAATGTTAACTTAACTTATAGCTAATTTTACAGTTACGTATATTCGAAAAATTCATTTATGCTATGAAATATTTGTGAACCATTTCTTTTTAAAGCTTTTTTAAACTTTATAAATGGTCTGGGATCTTATTAGGGCATGCTAAATTATTTTACAAGTGACATAACATGTTTTTGCCGATGGTACTAATCATAGAGCTAAGCTGGGTGGAGACGAACCGACATTAAAAAAATAGTAACATACCGCTACTATAAAAAATAGTAAATTTCTAGCATTTGTCTCATTCAACCTCAATAACCTCTTCGTTCGAGTAACAGAGACAGCGTTACGATTTCGAAGTGCCTATAATTTATTAACAACGGAGAGTTGCCCTAAAAGTAATAGGTCAGTTACGTTACAAGTTGAGGTCAATTTATGTAGGTGACTGCGCACGTGCCTCTTTTCAAGGTCTTGCTCTTAAATAAACTATGGCATCGAATCCAAATACTCTTTAATCCTTCAACGGGCATGTATAATTTGATCTCAATTGTACCAACCGAAAAGGAACTGATCAATAGAACACATCGCGTTTAATTATAAACAGTCGTATTCATTTCAATCTCTCAGCTGTACTGATACAATTTTTCTCCGACAAAACAAAATTACTTTCGATGAATTAATGAAATAATTTCGATGATGATGATATTTCAAATGCAACACAACGTTGGCGTGATCTACGAATTGCTTTTACCGCTATCTACCAGGAACTTATGTAAACTAGTTTTAATCACTTTGTACAGGGCAAGTCTCAAAAAATCCTGGATTCTAGCCTCAACTCTATCCTGTAGTACAAAAAATTCTGTATAAGAAAAACATACAAAAATACAGTATTATTGGGTCATTTTTGAGACCGGTGCCCTTTATAGTGTTAATCTTCATATAATTATTTCTGAGAAAGTGACAAAAGTATTGTAAGGAAAGCATGCTATAGAAATCAATCTCATGTCGTCATTAGTTATATAGAATTGCTTTCTAACCGACTTTGAAAAAGAGGAAGTTCGCATTTGGGCTGTTTTTTTTATTTGCATGCATGCATGCATCAGCCAATGATAGTCCACTGCAGGACTAAGGCCTCTCCTAATAACTATGTTATACGCATTAGGAGGTAAATGCCCATAATCGCCACGCTGGGCAAGCGGATTGGCGATCGCAATCTACTATGATGACGCTGCTCATCAATCTTTTATTAATCATCAGTGACACTTCAATCCCTTAGTCGACTCTTACGACACCCGCAGGAGGAGTTTTTTTATTTATGTTACTCGATAAAGGTTAATTTAGCCTTGGTTTTCGGCCTTTTTCATAGTAAATGTATGAAACGTTGGGTGGCCGAGAACTAAATTTATCTGACCTTAAACCGCCTGAACTAGGTAGCTACACTTTTCGAGAATCGTGAACAGATTTCATTGTTTTTTTACCATACCCTAAGATGGTCCCACGATGGTCCCGTTGGCATCAAGCCGCGGTCAAATGATGGGATCTTGGGGAAATTGGTTGAAATATTTTTTTTTTTTAACATATTGTGAAAACACAAATCAAATTATTTATTAACTAAATATTTTGATTTGTTCTTTTTAATTTTTCTCCAGTAGTCACACTACTTAATACTATATCAATTATAAATATTAGATGTCATATACCAAAGAAAAACGACCAAGATCACCTATGTCCGAGGTGGGGATCGAACCCACGTACTCAGCTTTCGCGGCTGATGCCTGTACCCCTCGGCCACTCGGTCTTAAGACCGAGAAAGCTGAGTACGTGGGTTCGATCCCCACCTCGGACATAGGTGATCTTGGTCGTTTTTCTTTGGTATATGACATCTAATATTTATATTTTTTTTTTATTTGGTGAATGCTCTTCTGAACACTCCTGACATCACTTCTGGCTTCGAAATTTCCACTTTCTCTGTCACATCTATGATGCCTTAAATGGGAGTGATAGAGACAAATGCTCGAAATATTTGGTTTTTAAAGTCCTCAGTAGACCCCTCGCCATAGTTCGGAAAATAAAGGCACGTGAAATATATGGACGTTCCATAATGCTAGATGCCATCAGTTACCGCAAACGCGAGCTACTAATCTTATTTATTCACCTGTCAACATTCCCGCAAACAAGTGGGTAAATATTTCTGAAATTTTAATGCCCTCCTCGGCTAAGTGGTCGGAAAATTGTTTAACTCGAAAATAGCTTTATTGTTTGCCTATTTGGGTTGTTTAGTAGTGAAAAATAATCAAATTTGACGCTGAAAACTCTAGTACCTATTAAAAACTGATACATGTAGTTAAAGATTCGATTGTTTATTTGAAGTTTCAAGATTTCACTCCTATGTGATTAGTAGGCTTACATGATTGGTACGGCAGTATGTCGCAGCGAGATAGACTTCCCGTCTTTTACTAATTATGTTAATGAAAGAGGGACGGATAGGTATATATTGTTAGGCCCCATCTGCTATTCTTACAAGTGTGTAACCGTTAGTGAACTGGCCATATTTTCCGTAAAATCGATGACTAAGGTCCGACCGAGACCCATATTTTAGTCTCGGCCGAGACCGAGACCGAGACCGAGACTTGGTAGAAAGGATAAAAAATTTATAAATTACATTAAAAAATCCCTAGCAAATACCTATAGTAAGTCCAACGTCAAACTAAATACAGCAATTTTTTTGGATGTTTTCTTTTTTGGATTTTTTTTGTAGGTACCCCAAAAACCGGAATTCGAATTTTACTGGTATTTTTATCGATAGTATGACAGGGGTCCCTTACTCTAAATTATTCCTTCCGTTCATTTTAGAGTGAAATTGAATTCAGTTCATGTCAATATGACATACAATAAAATCGCAGTAAGTTCGCGAGATGGCGTCAAGCTCGCCAATTACAGCTCATTACGAATCTAGGCCATGACCGAGAGTCCCGGTCATTTTAGACCGAGAGCCGAGAGGGATATCTCGGCTTGATTTTTGGCCGAGAATGCCGAGACCGAGACCGAGATCTCGGTCGGACCTTACCGATGACGTCTTCAGGCAAGGTGGAGTGATGATTTGCGCAAGATGATAGAAGCTAGATGCGAGTAACCTAAAATCGATCACATAATTATAAATTGACATACGTACAGAGCTACAAGCTGAACTCATCTCAGCCTATGTCCGTCTACTGCTAGACATAGGAATGATGATATTATATGATGTACACATTACTATCATATAATATCAACATCCTATATCAGTCCACTGCTGGACGTAGGCCTCTCCTATCAACTATGCGTAAAGATGCATTAGGAGGTAAATGCCCATAATCGCCACGCTGCGCAAGCGGATTGACGATCGCAGTAATGTGTTCACTATGACGCTGCTGCCTATCATCAATATTTTATCAAAGAATGGTCAGTGACACTTCGATCCCTTAATCGACTCTTACAACCCGCAGGAAGAGGGGGTGGTGACAAATGTATTCTTATTGCCGTCACTACACGGCCACATTATCATCTGTCGTTAGTTATTACGAAACCATAAAGAAAACTTTATTTATTTTATACTTATTCTATTCTAGTTATTCTTTATAGTGGATTGACCCACGATCCTCCTTTTTCTAAGTCGGATAAACAATAAAGCTTGCCCCTCGGAGACGCGAAGGCTGCAGCGAGGCCCTGGCACTCAGCCAGCCGCTAATCGCCACGCAGTTTATACATTCAATCGCCTCTTTCGATCCATGAATAAATAACGCAGTTTTAATATATTTTGTCTATACTTCTTTTTATACAGGATGTAAGTCTAATACGGGCGAAGCTCTTAATGGGGATAGATTTAGGACATAATAAGTACATTTAGATAACTTTTACTTGGAATTAGAGCAACAAAATTATCCGTACGAAATAGTTCGGCAATGTAGAGCAACACACTCAAGTTAAACGCTCGTTGACAGCCAATTACAAAAGCAGAACACATAGGTAGCTGCCATATCAATATTAACGAATATTTGTACCTACATTACTTTTTACACAAAAGATCCCAATGGGTCGAAGTGTATCCGTAAGGGCCCCACCAATAAGATAAGACCTACATTACTAGAAAATTTTGAAAAAAATCTGTGGGGTCATAATTATGTGTAACTTAAAATAACCTCGTAATCCATGATAACACTAATGAATCCCATGCCTGTTTTAATTTATCGCTCGTATTAGCTTTACACACTGTAGAAGTTTTGAACAATGTAAACAAACAGTTTAAAGAAAAATCTGTAATTTAGCTCAATTTTATTGTTTTCATGGTTTAGGATGGCGATCGCAATTGTATACTCCTGCTGCTCATTATTAACCTCGAAAGGCCCATTCTATTTTTAGGACAAGTGAAATAATAACCCGTTGTCCTAAGAAAGGACATTTTATTTTTAATTTTGGGCCCTACAAAATAAAATTCGCATTTCTTTGAAAAAATATAACGTCATGGTCCGTTATGAGTGAATTTTGTTGTTGTAAAAATAGGAGGGCCTTACGAGGTTAATCTTCAATAAAATTATGATCAGTGACAATTCAATCCCTTAGCCGACTTTTAAAATACGCACGGGAACAGTTGGGATGCTGGTGATAAATGTATTCTTACTCATACTGCCGTCACAACCCACCTCCATAAATACTGTGTAATACATTATTTATTTCAGTTAAATTCACGTATTTCTATCACTATATCCTACTTTATTACCTTATTAGCCGTAGCGTTTCAGTACCTACCTATCACAAAAAAAAGGTAAAAAAGAAGGTAAAGGTAGGTACTTAAATGTGTTTATTTTTTATTAACAAAAAATAATAAAGGCTTATAGATTGCTTTATAGCGATAAGACCGCCTATTATGTACCTCTATTACGATTATACAATCGTCTGTTTTAACCATGTTTTATTTTTTGTTAAGGTGTGCAATAAAGAGTTTTCTATCTATCTAAAGGCAGGTAAAGCAGTAGGTACTAAATAGGTAGTGATACTTTTACCAACAATTTCCCTATTTTACCAGCTTCCTAAGTTTAAATAGAGGTAAAAGGTTTCGATGCAAAGTGCAACTAATGAATATTCTATCAGGATTTATCGCTATCAAACGCCGCATACTTAATGAGCCAAGGGTCCACGAACATTCTTCAGTTATTTACACAGATCATACATTGAACTAGATACCCTAAATTCAGGTGGCAGTAGTTAGGTGGAATATATGCTGAGGAGATGGATGGTAGGGTCTGAAGGGGGCGGCCGAGGCGAGAATATTTAGATCAAATCTCTCAAATCTTAAATAAAGGCCAGATTCGCAGTACCCGTAACCGACGAGCGTGTAGTATGAGAAGATGTATGGATGTTAGCGAAGCGGAGGAAGTTTGCAAGGATCGTAGTATGTGGCGTTCAGTGGTTTCTGCCTACCCCAATGGGATACAGGCGTTACTAAGGCACTTGCGACATCTAGTTAAACATTGTCCGCGGTCATTTAACTATAGCGACATAAAATAGTCGTAAAAGCGTCGTAACTCTATCATTACTGTAAGTAGCCTGACCTGACCTTAAAGCAGGCTCGGAGATATGATCGGATCACTTCGCACTGGTCAAGGTCTGGTCAACGGAGTCACACTTTAAGGTTAGTTTACAATGAATCTAATAATGTAGGTATGTCTTTTGATCATCATCATCATCATCTCAGCTATAAGACGTCCACTGCTGAACATAGTCCTCCCCTCTGGACCTCCACATGTACCGGTTAGATGCGACCTGCATCCAGCGTGTCCCGGCGAGCTTCATAAGGTCGTCTGTCCATCTTGCGTATGGACGTCCTACGCTGCGTTTGCCTAGCCGTGGTCTCCGCTCGAGCACTTTTCGACCCCATCGACCATCTGCTCTGCGTGCAATGTGGCCTGCCCATTGCCACTTCAGCTTGCTAATCCGGAGGGCTATGTCAGTAACTTAAGTTCGCCTACGGATCTCCTCATTTCTGATTACTTTTGATAGCATGATTTAATCTAAGGCCGCTAAAGTAGACGCTCGAGCGGAGCGTCCGGCGAAAAGTGCGGCGGGGCGCCCATGTTATGCCTCCACTACACGTCTGCGGATGGGTCCGCGTACGTCGGCATATGCACCTGCAGACGAATCTTCACTAACCGTCCACACACCTGTTGATCGTTCAGTCTGAGTACAATCTCGTCAGACGCTACACGCGAGAAAGATGGACGTTGAGGCTGTAGCAGCCGCACCTTGTTTGAAAAAAATAACCTATTTTATTGAACCCGTTTACGTGCGCTAGTTACGTAATGCGGTCATGGGCATCTTATTAAAATACGTAATTATTGACTTTAACTGTATTTTTTTTTATTGTCTTGGTGGTAAACCAGGAACTTGCAGGCATGCATTCGCATTGGTAGCCGGCCGACTGACGGCGCATCGGACGTGTGGTCGCGATGCCGGACGCTCGCGCTTGAGCCCTTTGATCCGGGTCACAAAAACCGACAACAAGTGGATCTGTGGCGGACGCGTCCGCGGACATCAAATACCTACAGCAGATGACCAAATCACCCCCTCTACACGTCCGCGGATGCAGCCGGCGATGACGTCCGCGGACCCATGCGCAGACGTGTAGGCGTATAGGGCTTTCGCGGCTGATGCCCAAACCACTTGGCCACTCCAACTTAGCGGACACCGGTCGAATTTCTTAGATATATGCAATCTGCTATGAGGCTAGGCGCCTTTGACCACAATCCCAATTGGCACGTGCTAGCCGCTTAGCGCATAGCGTGAGAAAGCGTTTAATTGGTTTGATATACCATTTATGCATAATTCACGCAATATTTGGACAGAAAAGTGGTACTCGTACGAAACAAATGTACTGAGAAGTTTCATAAGTTGCAAAACTTCTATAGAGAATGTTCTCGCCAGTTTAAATTTTACAAGCAATCTAATCATGCCAAAACCGTTATATCATATGTAGATGTTAAGGTCAATTTTATGCCATATTTACTCAATTGTGAAATACAATGTTCTTTTTAACGCATTTTTATAAGTTCAGTGGAAACATTCTCAATGAGAACTTACTTATACTAATGAAAAATTTCGGAAATTTCTGAAATTTGTACTCGTACGTCATAGTAAAGTTGTCGAAGTAATTTACCAGCATGCCTTATCAACTACTTATCATGCCAAATTATATTTTTTTGTACTTCATGATTCCATAACAAATTAAAGTAAGAAATAAGTATTTTTCATTTATTAAATATTTAGATTTAGGGACATCACTAAGTTTGAGCTATTGAAATTTAAACCTAATGAATTTAATATAGTCGCTTTTCTTATGTTCTAAAAAACTAATATGTCCTTTATAAATCACATTGGGCAGAACGAGTGTCATGATTTTGTCAGTGTATCTAGGCCCTATTATAAATATATGGCAAGTATTACGCATTTAAGGGTAAACTTTAATCATTACATGGCAGCATCATTAGAAATCAGGTTCGACGTGGAAGGGGTAAACTGAACCTAGAGGGAAGACCCGTTGGGCACAGACACTTTCCATGGGAACGAGCTGAAGGACGGACATCGACGAGCAATAGGCATCTACCTTACAGTTATAATTATAATACGAGGTTATTATTAGCGGTGATTTTACTTATTGTTTGTGTATACACCTTTACAAGTAACGTAAGTGACTAGCCTTCCGTGTGAAGCCTGCTTATCCGCGTTACGTGCGATCTACCATTCCACGTTATCTGATGGCCTGGACCGCACAAAGAGCTTTAAATAACGCCTGCTGAGATCGATAGGACCGCGGCATTACTTGTTTACTTCCAGGAAATAGTCTTTAATCACCTTAAATCCATTATTCGCGTATACAATACCGCGTAATCTATGTACACAAAAAACAACTTTACAGATATTTGAACGAATATATTGCAATACGGATTTTACATTTGTTGGAGGATTATCTTACTTTGGCTATTTTTGTTAGATACGCGGTACCTAGTAAACAATTCCATGGCATTCTGCGTAACTGCAGTTACGCGGATTTACACTACGGGTAGATACCTACGCAGTATTTACGCGTGATAGTTACCTACGCGGTATTGTATTATCCCCGACGAATAATTATTATGAAGAATTTGTCCTAAGTTCTGATTTATATTTTGAAACATTATTTATACACTATATACACACTCTTTACAATCGTAAGTACAGAAACTTATCCACTCAAAGACCGCAAACATCCCCGGAAAGTAAATTGGCTAAACACACGTACTATCATGATTGGCAAACTTTTGATCTAGGTTAGTGCATCGATTGCTTTCCTTCTGCTCGCACCTTTAACGAGTTTACTTTATCTACTGACCTGAATTCACCAGGGGAGTGATAAATGCTAACTGGTGGAACAAACGTAGGTAAGTACCTATATTACGAGAGCATGGAATCGCATAATTATGTGAGGTCAGTGTGGGTAAGTGCGGTATATTTTATTTTTAACCCTCTTCGTCACAATGAACATAATCTACGACCTATTTTTTGTATTTTTTTAAGACAGAATTTTCTGCTCTACACAATGGAAAGGAAGCTAGAACGCACGATTTTTTTAAAACTTAACAATTTAAGGGTTTTAAAGAAAGTAATAAATAACAAATAAATATCATGGGACATCTTACACAAATCGACCTAGTCCCACGCTAAGCTCAATTACTTAAGGCTTGTGATGTGGGTACCAAGCGACGATATATATAATAGATATATACTTAAAGTTACTTATATGTATAGACAGCCACGACCAAGAAACAAATATTTGTGATAAATAAATTTACAAATAATGACCTCGCTGGGATTTTAACCCGGAACCTCCAGCTTCTGTTTAAAAGTTGTTTTAAGATGGGTGTTTTAAGTTATAATATAGTTTTGTTTACTTTTCTTCGAATATTTTATGTGTGAAAAGTATTGTCCGTCGTTAACACCTCTGCTGCTTGTTTTTATGCGTACGGATGCATTAGGAGGAAAATGCCCATAATCGCCACGCTGGGAAAGCGGGTTGGCGATCGCAGTAGTGTATCCACTATGATGACGCTGCTGCCCGTCATCAATCTTCGATAAATAAATTGTCAATTACACTTCAATCTCTTAGTCGACTCTTACGACACCCACGGGAAGAGTTAGGGTGGTGACAAATGTATTCTTACTGCCGTCACCACACGGCCAACGATTTAAAATTATTTGAAAACCCTACCCTGTAGGCCGTCCAATTAAACTCATCTAATGCATATTAGTAATCCATGCACCCGGTTTCAGGTAAGATGAATATGTATTCAATTACCTGGAACGCGTGTTCTGTGCAGAGCGTGGTGTATCAATCTATGCAGGCTTAGGTAATTGTTGGATATACAGCCAGAAATCTAGATTAATTATCCTTACCAGGGTAAGCACCATGTAAAGGTAAGATATAGCGTAACACGAACAGTAACTACTGTATATTACTTAGAATAACGAGTCTATGGCACTTACTGTGCTTTCGCACGAAGCTTTTAATTTAGTTTTGTACCTATTGCGCAGCCCATAAGTAATTTCCAAGTGTTAGTACTACTCTTATGGCTATAAAATGAGATTCAACTTAGGAAGAACTGAAGTGCTGCAATGTTTCAGAAGATACGTCAAACAGAGCAAAGTGGAACGAGAAGAAAGGAAAGAAAGGTATAATAATTGCCAAGGAGAGAGAGAGAGAAATAAGGAAGATATTTCATAATAATTGTAGACATATTTATGTCTTTGACTGGACGTACTTAATATTTAGTTCATACAACATCATAATCATAATAAATCGTACGGAAATATACATATCAGGCCATATAGCGTTCGCGAAAACGGGTGTCTTTGGCGTGGACATTGCGAAAGTTACCGGTTCTGGGTGCTTAGCCAAGTTGCCAATCGCTAGCGCATGCTAGCGCATCGTAGTTTTCCCTCTTTCTCGCACTAATATGAAGGAGTGACAGAGAGGGAAAACTACGATGCGCTAGCAAGCGCTAGCGATTGGCAACTTGGCTAAGCATCCTGGGACATAATAATAACCAGAAGCCACCTATCGGCCTGTATTCGTCCAACAAGAAGGATTCTAGAGCCCTTAACTTTCATATTTCCATAGGAAAGATTTGTAACCTAACTCATACAAAAAAATCTGTACGTATGACCCATCACCAACCTAGTCTTGCCCAGACAATTGATGAGTAGGTAGTTTTCCGAACAAATAACAACAAGGCAAACGTAACCCATCAAACACAGCTGCCGGTACAGTTAATTACTTCCCGATCGGGCCAAGAATAGTATACCACATGGATATCTCGTTCAGTGGGCCGTTTTGAGGCGCTAAACGTGTTATGTATTGTCTTTCCTTCGCCTGTCCGCCCCCCGCAAAGCAACTCTCGTGCAGAACTCTCTAGATGTCATAGGGACTAGCGACAGACTATGTCAATAGTAGATTGTTAACCAAGGGTGGAAAAGCACCCATTTCCGACGAGGTAGTTTGGCGCTCGAACGAAGTGAGTGATGCGAGTCGGAAATGGGTACCTTTCACCCGAGTTAAACACTCTACTTTTCATTACGAATGAGAGGAAAGAAAAAACATAAAAGTAGGTATTCATTGAATGTAAGTAAGAATTTATATTTAATTATAAATTCATATATGGCAGTATAACATTATTTCGTCGCTTGCCTACGCGTATTAAAATTAAAAAAAAAACTTGATAGGTTTCTTCCTCTTGGTCACCGCTACTTAAAAACAAAACACTTAAATTTTAACCGAAAAATTAGAATAATTTAATGAATTGACATATTTAACTTACGATTATCGCTACAAAAAAAAAACAAAAACTAGAAACCAAGAACTAATATCTTCGAATTTGTTTCTAAATAAGGGTATTGTTGGCACTTTGTTCGGCTTGGTGCTTACAATTTTACTAAGTAATAGGAACATATCTTTTTGCAACCCAAGGGCCGCGATGCATCGTTTTCCACCCGTATCATAGATAAACAAC
This sequence comes from Thaumatotibia leucotreta, assembly GCA_025490895.1. Lineage (NCBI taxonomy): Eukaryota > Metazoa > Arthropoda > Insecta > Lepidoptera > Tortricidae > Thaumatotibia > Thaumatotibia leucotreta. The sequence continues at coordinate 13,943 of JALPQI010010839.1, forward strand.
AACCCACTTTCAGAGCATGAGCAATGAAAAGATATTTAGCTTTCAAGTTCCAAAAATATGTTTACACGTCCTTAATGTCAAGACAAGTCCTGTAAATACAAAATTTGGCCCATTAACTGCATTATTTTATGTCGCTTGTACCTACGTTGTACATAATATTATTGAAATCAATTTTTTCTTAGAGAAATAGAGCATTATTAGCTATGGGGACAAACTTCAAGGGATAGTTGTTAGAGAGCCGCCTACTAAGCTGGAGGTTCAAATTCCGGTAAGGGCATACACCGATGTAATGAGCACGGATATTTCGTCGATTGTAATATGAATTAATGTAACCACCAAAATGTCGAAATTGAGTTAAGTATACCGTTCGACTGCAAATTTCCTGCTCTATCGAACGGTGTATATAAAATATTGATATCCCGAAAAAAATGTCGATTACGTTAACAAAAACTTTGCCGTTTTATTAAGTTTCTACGTTTTTTATTAACGTATGTAACGTTTTCAAAAATCATAGACAATATTTTAATGTAAGTACAAATTTGTAAGAACAAAATATGTGTGTTTCCTAATGTAAGCACCATATTTTTATAAATGTCAATGCTGTAAGCGCCATCTGTATTATATGGCTCATAAGTAATTCGATTTCAATTTGTGAGTTACACTAAATTACAAAATCGACTTTTGATGATTTTCATAAAATTATTAACGTATCTCCAAATTTTTTCAAAAATATTTACGGTAAGCACCAGTCATTTCCTGAACTACAAGTGTGGTCGTAGTTAGTAACTGTCTATCAAATAGACCTCTCAAAAATAAAATAAACAAGATAAACATCATTTCAATAGGATAATTAACTAAAAAGATACAACATACTTTATAAATGTCTAATTCGTTTTTGGGCCCTCCTGAAAAATCGTCATTTGGTGGTTACATTAATTCATATTACAACTGACGATTTGTTCCTGAATTATGGATGTTTCTATACAGGTTACCGTTAGTTTATGCCTAGCACCCAGAATACGTATAGCGTTGCTTAGTTTAGGGCTATGTTGATCTGTGGAAGCTGCCCACAATTTTTTTTATTCATATTCAACTTACCACAAATAGGAAGCCTCTTCACTTCAAAAGAGACGCGACATCCGCATAGTTTTGATCGGGCCAACACGGCACGGGTCAAGCGCCAAATGGCACCAAAAAGCGGCTAGTTAAGTTAGATGGGCCTCATTTGGCGTCGCGACTCGCAGCTGGTAGCTCGGCGGCTGGCACTGCTGCCGCGGTGCTGCGCCAAACGACGTCGGCTCGCTTCATTTGACAGATAGGATTAGAATTAAGAGGGATTGGGTTATAGACACGAAACATAAGGCCCAGTTTTCCTGAACAGGAATTGCTGCACGCTGGTGAGACTCGCAACCAGAAACTAAATCTTTCCCAGCGATGCACATGAAATCGAGTCATTAATAAGTCTACTCGACGTACAGTTGCCATCAGTTATATCGGAGCAGCCAGGATACTCAATCATCTGAGCAGTAGACGTACCATGAACTGCCGCTACATTATTAACGCGCGTTTACGTTCTATCCGGCTCACTCGCACTAATATGCAGAGTACGAGCGGGATGAATAGAAAGTAAATAAAAAATAAATAAATATCTTGGGACATCTTACACAAATCGACCTAGTCCCACGGTAAGCTCAATTAAGGCTTGTGATGTGGGTACCAGGCGACGATATATATAATAGATAGATACACATAGATACTTTAATACATAGACAGCCATGACCAAGGAACAATCATTTGTGATAAATAAATACACAAAGAATGCCCCTCGCCGGGATTCGAACCCGGAACCTCCAGCTTCGTAGGCAGGGTCACTACCAACTAGGCTACGGAGGCTGACAAATAAATGCGCGTTAATAAAACCGTAGCTGCTAATGCTACGCTATGCTAGAGCTACTATTACTTTTACTATTACTATTACGCTATACTAGGCCTCCATTGTCATAAAGTTAGACAACCTATACGTAATATTCATCCATCTAATAGTGACTCTCAAACAAATGAGTTCCAATTCATTGGCCGACTGCATAAGACGTCACTTTGGGCATTTCAGTGAATTACAAGTAAAATCACAATACATATCAGCATAATATCTCACATAAGCACACAAATCTATGCTCTCAGCAATATATCTATAAGTACCAACGTAAATATCGACAATGTATGCACATTTGTATTTTGTACGGCACGTGGGTCGTGGAACTTGGAATTTCCAATTACGTCGTGAAGCTTCGTCTCAGAATTTTGGCAGAAACGTCCCATGCCAACACTATTCCGTACTCGACCGTACTAAATATTACGTGAAATACTTACAGATTTAGGTACCTACACTAAACAGGGCTACAAGTAGACAACACTTGTAGCTAGCGGCAGCTGTAACGATGAACATCGTAATTGTTAAACATTCAGCATAAGAGTTTCTGTTTTACCCAATGGTTGACTGGTAGAAGATGTGATAAGTCCGCCATTTGTACTTTTTTCATTAATTGTGCAATAAAGCTTTAAGAAATAAGATAATATATCCTACCTAGGTATCGCTGTCACTGCAATTCGCCTTAGTTATAGAGATAGCTGGGGCCCGTTTCTCGAACGCTTGTAACCTGTAATACAAGTGCAAGTCCCTTTTTGACACTATTAATCAGATAAGGACTTCCGCTTGTATTACAAGTTACAAGCTTTCGAGAAATAGGCCCCTGGTCGTAATTTTAGATTTTTCTGTTTGCAGATACATAATATATTTTCCGTAATTTCGCGTAAGTTAAAAAATAGTCAGATTTGAGTAAAAATGAAAAGAAGTAAACATAAGACAGCAAAAAATAATGGAGTGTCCTTTTTAGTTTTTATTCTCAAAATGGGGACTTGACTACGTCAGAACTAATCAACGTGGGTACCTATACCTAATAGTTGCTAATAGTCTTTTTATTTAACCGACGCTCTTTCTATTGTTGCAAGAAAATTAATGCAGTTTTATTCGTCCGTTGATTGCTCTATCAATCACCTCTGTTAAGAGTATTTTCCCGCTGGGTTTTTGCCTTTTCGAGAAACCCATTCGTGAAAGATAAGGTAATAATAATAGAGATGATCGATGTAGGTACAGTCAAGTGGAAAAAAGAGCGAAAAGTTAACTTACAACACAAATCTTGTTTTATTTATTTATTAACCTATTCGACGCCACTTCAAATACAAAAGCTTATACATATACATATACATTCAGATACGTCACTAAAAGAGTCAAAATCAAAACTGAATTTTATGTGGAATACAAACGTATTGGTCTCTCGCGTTGAACGTGCGGTGACGATATTATCAGCCATTACGGTGCGGATCCACTGAGGCGGAGAGGAGCGGAGATGTGCAAAATTGGCCAATGAGACCGCATCACAGTGATTCGAATTTTGAATTTGAAGAATGTAATTGGTCAATTTTGCACATTTCCGCTCCTCTCCGCGTCAGTGGAGCCGCACCCTTAGCGTCCAAAAGGTAAAAGTACATCTTTGGCGGAAGTTGTTTACAGTATTTGTTGGGAACTTCACATACACCCTTGAATTTCTTCACAGGTGTATGCAGGTTTCCTCAGTATAGTATTTGATTGGTCTTCTTCACATATTTCACCTTTAGCACATTTTGAATTCCGTGACAAAATCATGCGATTCGTCATTTAATGTTTTTTTTTTCATGTTAGCTAAGAAGAATTGCCAATTTTCATTTTAATGCAAACTTAATGTAGTACCAATACCTAGTCTAGCGTAATTATGTTGTTGCTACTTGGCCTTTCATTTTGGTGATAATTAAATCCGAGCGGTTAAAACGCCCCTCGGGAATCACCCAGGTGGCTTAATGTGGTCACGCGTTTATCGTTTATCAGCCTCTGTAGCCTAGTTGGTAGTGACCCTGCCTACGAAGCTGGAGGTTCCGGGTTCGAATCCCGGCGAGGGCATTCTTTGTGTATTTATTTATCACAAATATTTGTTTCTTGGTCATGGCTGTGTATGTATCTAAGTATCTATACGTATCTATCTATTAGATATATCGTCGCCTGGTACCCACAACACATGCCTTAATTGAGCTTACCGTGGGACTAGGTTGATTTCTGTAAGATGTCCCAAGTTATTTATTTATTTTTATTTTATTTTTATCATGCTACGCGTCTCTTTCGCACTAGCATACTTATTAGAACGTGATGGAAACAACGACAAATGATTAAACACGGTACTATTATAACCCTAAGGTGTGAAATCGAATTGGAGATCAAAAATGTAAACAAATGGGATACCACCACAAAAAAATAATCACGAGAGGGGGGTAATCTAAAATCATTCAAATACTTATAAAAATTGCGTATTTACCGTCACTGACGGTACGAATTTTTTTTAAATATTTTACAAAGTTTTAATACAAAACATTAAGCGAAATATATAATTTTTAATGATATATTTCGCTACTTTTAATAAAATGTAAGGTGTTTAATTTATTTTACTGGCAATGATAAGAAATCTTAAACATTTGGTTCGCAGTTATAACAGTATAACTAGTTTATTCGTAATTTAATACGGTAACTACACTAAGAAACATTTAAGAGGGTTCGCATTTATAACTATGTACTTCAATAATCAAAACAAGAGGGTGCACCAAATGACTGTTTTATGAATTTTTACTCCTAAAATTTAGCATTACAAAGTATACAGAGTTTAGTATTGTTACCTACAAATCCATCATTTTCATATTTTAATCGAAATGGATTCGATCGTAACTAAGATGAAGACTGAAATTCGTTCCCCGACTATCCTAAAGATTAAAGTAACACGACATTCGTTTTCAAACATGATTATGTTTTTGATCATGTTGATTATTTACATCATTCTAGCAAATTTTCTAGGTTTTATTTTTGTAATCAGGAACCGTCGACACTCAGATGTATGTTTTTTATTGTCATATCCAAAAATATGTTAACGATTGTGTTACTTTGTGTATCGAACATACTTTGACTTTCGCGTACACACACACTTAAAACATCTCTACACATAAAACATTGTCTTAGGTTTAGTACCTGTAAGGATAGTTGTAAGTGAAGTGTTAAATAAAATAAAATAAAAAACCAATCTCAAAATGCGACGTTAATTTACAAAGGTGTTAAAAACTACATTTGATATAAAACGTTTTATACCCCTGGAATGTCACTTTAACATTGACTTTGTAATGTCATGTCATTGTCATAGATTGTTTACATTTTTGATCTCGAATTCCATTTCAGAGCTTACAGGTACGCGTTTCTTGTGACCAAAAACTTGAGATTCCGTCTGAAGCGTGCGATAGCGCGATCTAGGCAAACTTGGTTAAAATTGTTTTACTATTACAATCTACCTGCCAGCTCCTTTAATTAGGTTTTTGTGTCTTCCTCTGTTATGGTGCTTGTTGGTTCTTCTTAATAAATATAACCTTGTTAGTAATACACGAAGTTTATCGCACGACGTATTGACTGATACATGAATATTATAGGAATAGGAGCGTGACGTTATTCGGGTCAAAATTCTTTTCGTTGTCTCATTTTGTGTCCCTAAAAAACGTGACACAGTTGTGACTTTTGTATGAGATGATGTTTCCTTTTCAATTTTTGATGTATGGATTAAAATTTAGCATGTAAAAGAAATACAAGTGAACCGGATTTTTTTACATACTGGGTCGAAACAGCAACTACATTAACTACAAGCGTGACAGAGTGGTATGAAACAAGACAACGAAAATAATTTTGACCCATTCTTACACCCGTGGTCGCAGGTACACGTAAGTTTACGGGATTAAGTTCCGTTTTGTCGTTAAAGTATGAGTGATATTCCTTACAATATGAAAGCTTAAATCAATAAAACTAAAGGGATTCGTTAATAAACAAAACAACTTTGATAATTTGAATCATTTATTTCTTAGAATGGGAATTAGCTTGCAACCCACAATCAAAATCGATATTGTTAACAGTAGCCGCGTAAATTAACATTCTGCAAAAATAATTCATTTATGAGCGAGTGAAAATTAGGTGCGCTTGGATTCGGCATCTGATGACAGTACCGCCCTCATTCCATTGACTAAATTAGTCTCAAACCTCAAAAATACCAGCAATATTTGACCCGTAGAATTGTGCCAAGTAAGTAGCATTGGAGACCACTCTTTACTAGTTCGAACAACGGCGGTAAGCGCTGCGAACACATGGTGAGGAATTTATTGCGTTAAGTTTTGGCGAAACGCCATTTTAGTGTTTGTAACTACACGCTTCCGGCAACGCTAGCCTGAAACTATTTTAATGGAAACAAATAAATATTGGAAAACTTGGGATTTCTTGTTTATTGTAAGATTATGTTTGGAAGTTTTCTGGAAGTTCAATGTATTCAAGCTCTTATGAAAAATTCAATAAGTTACTACATACTTATAACTACGTAAACACGATTTTGCAAAGGAAGGTGAATAGAAGACTGCTTTATTGAGGGAGAAATGGAACTTGACCAGATAGAGTAGATAGACTGAATTCAAAATGGCATTGTTTCTTCCCTCCGAATTGTCATGATCACAAAACAAATAGTTTGATGAGGAAGACTATAGTAGCACTTCATCGTAAGCGCATTATAGCATTTGGAAGAAGAGTGTGGACAGCTCTCGGTTACAGATCAATCGAATGATGCCTATGCTTGCCAGTACAGCACACTGGGTTGAGTTGTACCAACCACATTAGAGTCTGATCAATATTACTATGAAACTTCTTTCACAATTAATTTGACCGAATGATTCAAAGGTAAGAGACGGCTTGGTACAACCCACCTTGTGTGGAAAAATACATGACATTCACTAACTGGACTGACAGGATTGTTGGAAAGGGAAACAGGATTTACAAGTAAAATTAAGACTAATGTCTCAACTCGTCATCAGTTTCAACAGCCTCACAACTATGATACTTGGAAGAAGTATCAGGACAGCTCTCGGCTACAGAAAGATCGTCATTTGATGCCGCCGGAGCCTCGTGTTCCGCTAACGGCATTAGTTCTTCATCACCGGAGTATTCAGATCCGTCCCGACGGGTTTCGACGCGATCGTTGCGGATCCAGCAGGCTAGATGGAGAAGAAAGCTATTTAGTGAAGACATAAAAATTAGGCACTAAATTTCAATAAAACCTCGGTTTTTGTGTAAATTTTATAATCTTTAAGCAATATTATTTTATAAAAACGCCGATCAAGCTTAAATTCTAAAGATATCGTGCTTAATTGTCTTTACGAACTTGACTGCAATTCAGGATTTTTAATGTTACGCTAAATGGGTGTCCCAAAAAGCGAAAAGCTCATCTACTATCTGTGTTTATGTTGGCAAAAAATATTGTGAAATTTAAATAACATTCACAAAATGTTAATTTGGTTGCTCAAAACATAGTTAACAGAGGCTTATTATGTAACTTACTCTAAAACGCAGTCTGAGGTCTATTGATTTCTCTAATAAATATTGAGCCGAAGACACCGAGCATAGCTCTGTTCTAAAGATAAAGTTTTGTAACATAACACAAGAAGACCGGTTGTGTGTGCAATAAAAAAATGGACATGAGTTGTCCTTCGATTTTTATTCTGAAGTTTTTGATTAATAATACCTACTCCTTAAGGCCTACTTCAATGGTTAGGTAACTAGCCCAGGTGAATCAGTTAAAATCTTCAATAGTATAGTTACTCATTTCATCGGAATCCTAAATTCAACCACAAACCTTTCTATTTTGTGGTTCAGCGATATCAAAAATAAATCAATTTTCAGTCATTTGTTACTTCATTTTCTTCTACGGCCCCACAGATCATTGAACTCATTACAGCGTGCTGCATACCACATTAAAACTATCAACACCACTGCAATATGCAGTCAAAGTGGACCACGGAACTGAAATACCAACTCCGGCGAAAATACCCTCACAGCGGAAACGCCGCGTTGCATATTCAAAAGTTATGATTTACGATACGAACTTGCTATAACTTTGGTCGTTTCTGTTGTAGGTGGTGGTCAGTTGAGGTGGTCACTTGGTCAGTTAACCTATTTACCTTCCAGGACTTTTAGGAAATGGGATCAATTTTAAAATAATAATTTCTTAGGTGTCATTTTGATATCGCGAGTAGCTGGAAGTAGCCGTTATGCATTTGCTTGAATACAGTCTGTCCGTTTCTTTTGTGACATATTTAGTTCTAATAGACGGCTGCGATTCTAACGTGATATCTGATATCATTCCCGGGTAATATTTTTACGCTTCAATAAAATAAAACAGATCAAACTTTCTAGTCTATCTCAGTCCAAATTGAGTACATACATGGCTGAAATAACCAAACTAGTACTAAGAGAACACATTTCGTTTCATCAGTTTACTCGGTCTTTGAAGTGTGTAGCACCTCTGAGCAAGAGTCTATGGTGATCAGTGTATGTAAGTTGGCTTCTATTATCAAATTATCATCCCCATAGCTTGGGATTTTAAGATATACAATCTTAAAATCCCAAGCTACGGGGATGATAATTTGATAATAGAAGCCAAAATCTCCTTATGTCGTCTGATATTAGATGACAGCATACTTGTTTTATGGCAAGACTTATGAACTGGTAAAAAAGACAAGAATCCATTGGATGTAGGAAAGCACACGTTCAATCTATATGCCATGCGCTGGTGATCTAAATTTAGCAGAGGTGTACCGTGATGATGAGGATGCTAGTTTAGTATTTACTTACTTGGTCGTTTCTCTGGTGGCACAGGCTGGACCGTGGTCGGCGGAGGCGGCCGATTAACCCTGAACCTTCTAGGACTCCTTGCTAAAGCATGCGATATACTAGGCAGCCGTATATCCAAGTGCGATCCTCTATCCGTGACGATTTTATTGTTCATCGCGTAGAGCTTAGTCGTTATGTCCCGGGCTATGAGGGTTGTGATGACGGAGGCCAGGTATGGCTCCTTTACGAAGAGGTATTCGAGAGAGCTGCGCTGCCAGTAAACGTATCGGCAGGATGATGCGGCTACGATGGATACCTGGGGAAGGAAATTACAATATAATATTTTTTACTGCACAAGGTGTGATATCATGATCATACCCCGTAATCGAACTGGCAAATCTGTAGCAAATGTACGTCAGGGTTGTCACTACTACGAATACAAAAAACACCGCGGCAACCGTGTTCAATGTTCTATCGATCTTCAAAATAAATTAAGCATCACATTTTTTTTTATTTGGTGCACTCAAATTGCGTCGCCAAATACTTGTGTAGGTACATCTATTTTAAACTCAAAAACGTCTATCGACGTCAATGGTAAATAATTTAAATATGCATAATTTTGTAATGCATTTATTTGTTATTGTTTGTTGTTAACTCAGTTTCATGTCCTTTTAAAAGATCGTTTGCTGACTGCATAATCCGGATTGATTTTTAAAACCGTCTTTAATTTGTGGTAGTTTTCCTGCTAAATGAAGCCTAGATCTGGAAAGCTTTTATTCTGTGACATTTTCACTAATCATAAGTTTTGGATGTTAATATTAATCATACGTGCAGTTAGAGTAAGTAAATTTTTCATCGTAATCGCCAACCCTGACATCAAACTGTCAAATGCTACGGTTTTGCTACATCTGTTGCGAGGTATGATCATGATAACAACAAAAATAATCTACAATCTCGAAGTAGTGTACAATTTCATTAGATTATTTTTAACTGAACAGTTAAAACTGATCGTCTGTGACCCGCTTAACACAACAGGTGGTCTTATCCCTAAAGAGCAACTTCTTCCAGGCAACCTTTGGCTCGTGAAACCAGTAAAAACAGTAGGTGAAGATATACATGAGACAAGGAATTCTGTTGTTACAAATATATTTATACGAGTAAGTAGTTACCAGGAAACTACTGAAGACGTAACTTTGTGATAGTGTGGAATGTATAAAAATGTATGGATTGTAAAATATGTATGACAACCTCCGTAAATCAGTCGATGGTGACCCTGCCTGCGAAGCTGGAAGTCCCGGGTTCGAATCCCGGTGAAGGCAACTATTTATGTATTAATCACAAAAGTACTAGCTCCTTGTTGTTATATATAAGTATGCATGTGTTTCGTATCTATTATATCGTTGCTAGTCGCTTAGCACTAGGTCGATTTGTGCAAGAATGTGCCATGATATTATACTTCATTTCGAAAATTCTAAATAAAATTAAATAGTTACACCACAAAATTAGATTTGGATAGAAGAAACAAGTTCATTCATTTGTATGGCGGCTGAGCGTGTCAGATTTTGTACTGAAGCTGTTACTTGCCTATGATTTTAAATATGTCTCAGGCTCTTGAGTATTCATATTTTTTTGTGTTGTTGCAATTAATATTACTTAAGGAGGCATTATTAATGTTTTTGTTCACTTCAACTTACAAAATTTGACGCCCGAAAGCTGCAAGCTGCGATTAAAGACGGACAACTCAGTAGATTTCACAGAGTTCATTTGACACGCTAAGTAGATACGTTTGCTTAATCTATGGTATAAATGACATCTGTGAGTTACACATTCGATACAATGTAATGTTTCTCCACGTCTCGAAACCTACATTGTTGATATTTAACCCAATTTTCTGCTTTTATAGCCACCTCGGCTGTTATTCGGCCGTATCAGACAGCAATTAGGTCAGCGAAAAGGGGTAAGTATAGATCAATAATTATTAGATGGAGCATAAAACAAGACTTGGGGTCGCGGTAGATTGGTACTCCATTATAAACCTTTAATGTCTGTTTTTAATAGTACATACATTACGATACAAATGCGAAAAACATGAAACTCGAAATTAGTGGTGATGTTTTAAAACACGACCGAAGGGAGTGTTTTAAATCGACACGAGTTACGAATTTCCTTTTTGCGCGTGTCTCGTACGGCGTTTTTTAGTACAAATGGCCTTCCGAAGTTTTGGACCTGACGTAAAACCACTTCTCGCACTAGCGCCTAAAAAAGGCACCACTTGTACTAAAAAAACATTATTAAATATTCTAAATACGAAAGAAAAAGAACAAGTTCACGTATGTCTGAAGTGGAATTTAAGCCCAGATTAAACCCAGAGAGAGCTTTCACAGCTAATGCCTAAATATCCTAGCCATCCAGGACTCAGCAGACATCAATCGAATTTCTTTAGTACTCAAATGCAATCTCTAAAATGGTTAGGCACTTTTATTCAGGATCGTACCGTATTCGTAAAAAAAAATAAAGAGGAACAAATACAAATTCTGCGACAAATACGCCAACTGGAACGGAAAAGCAATCAAATCAGGTCATTTTTTAAATGAGGCAGTTATCATTGTAAATTAAAAAAGTGTAGTGAAGTTTTTCTTAACTATGTTTTGTCTTGAATGCGGATTATATTTGAGTTATTTTAAAAGTACCTACATAAAATGGTTACTCTCATTTTGAAGTCATATATATTTTATATATTTATATATTTTTTGGACATCTTTGCACAAATCGAACTAGTCCCACGGTAAGCTCAATTAAGGCCTGTGATGTGGGTACCAGGCGACGATATATATGTATAATAGATATATACATATAGATACTTAAATACATAGACAGCCATGACCAAGGAACAAATATTTGTGATAAATAAATACACAAATAATGCCCTCGCCGGGATTCGAACCCGCGGAACCTCCAGCTTCGTAGGCAGGGTCACTACCAACTAGGCTACGGAGGCTGACAAACGTGGAGGCTGTTGTACATTGTATGTAAATATTACAAATGGCATAAGTTCAACCGATGTAGGGTGGGGGATGGTAGAACAGCTGGGCAAAGCACCTTGTAATGTAAACTCAATCAATTAATAGTACATTACCTCAGAGGCCGGGAAAATGAGGATTTCCCGCCAAGTTCGTATATACCGGGAATCCGTTTTCTCGCCGAGGCATGAATGTATAGTGCTTTTCTCTAACATACAAAGAAATACAAAAAATAATAATGACAATGTAGTCGAAATTAAAAAAAAAGGTACTTTGCAGGCCTAGACCGGAAAGTGTTATGAAATTCCATTTCCATCCGAGTAAGTTACTGCGCCCTAAAAGCGATACTTCCGAGTCTATTTTATGGAACGTAAAGACAATATTTCATTGCATGTTTGAGAAATATGATTTTATAACGGCATTATCGCTGAAATAGCTCCCGCGTGACCTAGGGTACTAATAAGTTTATTGTAAATTTCAAGCAAAATGCGAAGTCCATAGTAGGTGATCTATGCGGGTAGGTAATGCCAAGCGAAGTGACTTACGGCCAAGTAAACCGATCGTGAAATGAGAAATGGATGCCTGCAACATGCTCGACAACTCGCTCATTTACAAAATGTGCATTTTTTTGGTAGCTCGGGCGGGAAATCCCGGGAATTTAAGCCTCTTATTTCTTACAGTGCCATGTACCTTTAAAAATTACGAATAACTTATTTTAGAAGAGCTTTTTTGAATATTTATTCGTTGCTACAGTGACACAATATTGTCTAAAAGCAAAACAAGATAATCAATCATAGCAAAAGGGCCTTTAGCTTATTAGGCTTAGTAGTAGTAGTTTTTAGATTAGTAGGTATATAATAGTTATTTAGTATTATTCAAATACATTCACCACTGTACACGTGTATGTTTGTCTATCTTTTGCTTCCTATAGGCAACTGCTTTGCTCAAAGGTTAACTGGAAGGGGATCCCTTACAGGGATAAGTTCGCCTTTGTACCTGTCTAAATTGTTGTTAATAACTATGTGTAGTTTTCCTTGTATTTTTTGTACAATAAATAATTAACATACTAGGTAAGTATCTAATATAAGAGATACCTACCTAATCCATTAAGACCCTTACTCTGGCATAATTATATGATCTATCCTAGAGCGGTAGCGAACTTGATAATTCTACATATACCTATGTTTGTGTAACTAATGAATCAAACGTTTCGATCTTCGAAGCAAAAAAAATGCAGGTCTACGGTGATAAATAAAAAAACATGAATTTGGAACTTCTGTCTCTTTTACTGCCATAAAGGCGTGACTCAGATGTTAGAAAGGTTGTAACCTTCAAAAATTACCCCCAAATTACTTGTTTGGAATTTAACACAATATTCTTTCTGGTCCTGCGCCACCCGCATCCTGCGGGCTCCTGCGACCTTCACCAGGTCATCAGTCCACCTTGTGGGGGGCCTACCCACGCTGCGCCTTCCGGTACGTGGCCGCCACTCAGGAACCTTCCCGCCCCAACGGCCATCGGTTCTACGCGTCATCGTTCTTCGGTCATTGTGGAAATCTTTGGGGAAGGCCTATGTGCAGCAGTGGACGTCTTTCGGGTGATATGATGATGATGATGATGATTCTTTCTGGTTTGTTTTATTATAATTTAATATTAGAACAACCCCGGGATTCCTGGAACATAAAGCCCGGAGAGAAATCCCTAAATAAAACGCGCCCCCAATAAATATATTTCTTATCGAAAGTCTGAAATGATAATGGTTTTGACAGCGGAATGTTTGTTATCGTAATTTTTATTTGCTCAGTTGCTTTATTTCACGGGTCGTTAGGTTTGCTTACTGAGTGCCTTCGCGATTCATTATTTTGCAGTTAACAATTTCGATGCTATTTGTAATGGCGCCGATTTTTTCATGGGTTAACTGATCGGAGTTGAAAAATGTTGTATTTTATAACTTAGTTCTTTAAAGATTTCGCCTTTCAAACCTTTTATGATAATTTTGTAGTAATCCCCGGAAAATCAACGTATTTTCTCATTTTAATACCAAATGTACAGTAAAAAAAAATATTCGATTTCGTAGCTTTTCTATCCGGAATGCTTTTGGTGCTATTAGAAATGGGACAGATTTGCATATTTTTTTATCAAACTGCAAACGTTTGCTGTTATTTTTTTCGAAAATCTGTAAACTCAAAGTAGACGGATGGTCTCTTATAAATGTACATACATATATATTATAACCTTTTTCCTAGCAGTAAGTTCACGGACACGCTATTTCCACCTTGTTTTTGATTAATATACCTTCAACTGAGGACTAGGAACTAAAAGACGTCTATCATAATTGGAAAAGAATATTCTTCACAGGTTTAATTTTAGTTTCTAGTACATTACCAACACCATTCTTCTCTCAGTTCCTCAAAAATTAACTGGAAGAGATTCCTTAAAGGCATAAATTAAATTCGGCTTTGTACAAACATGCTGAATTATTTATGTATCGTAATGTACTAAGTAGTCAAGGTATTTATAAATGACAAAAAAAGAATCTAAAATCGGTTCATCCCTTTGGAAGCTACGATACCACAAACAGACACACTCATATCTATTTGCGTCGAATGCTAATCATTATTCTATATATCAAGAAAACTTTACTCATAGATAATCAATTAATCATACATTTAAGTACCCAATGATTGATGAAAAAATAGACATATCGGTAATTTCTCATCCGCATAACTTCGCCAAAATACTCTTATAAACATCATCGATCAACCAAATCGGTAATGTCAGAGCAAACGTTTCAGCGACCTTTGCTGAAACCCCTTCAAGTAACCTATAGTTTCAGCACCTATACAGGGCGTCCCAAGACTATGGGACATGAAGAAAAACTCTAACTACTCGTACCTATAGTAGATACGATATTTTGCCGAAAAAAGAGTTTGTTTTATTTCTAAATCTGAGTTGTACTGTATTTAAATATTATCTGAAAATTACTTGCTTTACCAGGGAGTCAAAGTGACTCCAATGGGACAAAAAATACACCTCGTATTTTTGTAATGCTAATTGAAAGTGCATAAGTATCACAAATGAAAGGAATGGGGTAAAGCGACTAATATCAGTGAAATTATAAAAAAAAATATTGATTGCTGTTCGTAAATCCAAAATAGCTATATGTCATACAAATTTCACTAGCTATTAAAAATAAAATAAGGAATATTTTTACCAAAACATTAAATCACCAATATTTAGGGTAGGTATTATCCCTTCATGTGCGGTAGTCTTAGAACACCCGGTATAGCTTACCTATATTCCACTAGGTATATAGGTCATAGCTTTACGGACCGCTGCCAACCTGCGTACTAATGACGTCATCCGTCTGCTGAAGCGTGACATTGATGTATGAAACAGGTGACTAGGACCCATATCTTAATAGTAAGACAGCATAGAAATATTGCTTAAGATAACGCATGTTGTCTGTCAAAAATGTACCTACTACTGTAAAATAAACCTTGAAAAGAAAATTATAATTTCCAATTTCATTAAAATGACAGACGTCCTTTCACGTCGTCTACATAGTTGAGTGATATGATGACTGTCTTTAGATTTTGTTTTTTAAAGTGTGTTTCCTCTATAAACGGTGCTTAAACAAATGTCTCTTCGGACCCGTGATACAGAAAAGTTGTATAAAAAACCTTTTAATCTTTTATTCGACGCAAACAAAGGTCCGTCTCGTGTTGGATTGGTTCTAAGAAAAATACAAAAGTGGATTAAAGACCATGCCCAGTATTTTGGGTTCTCGAGTTAAGAGTTAAATGGAATTGAATTTTTTTGAAATAGAAGATGGAATTTAAGTCACAAATGTATATATAATAAATTTGTAAGCCTCCGTAGATTAGTTGATAGTAACCTTGGTCCCTTCCGGGTTCGAATCTCGACGAGCCCATTATTTGCGTATTTACTATCATAAATATTAGTTCCTAGGTCTTAGTTGTCTATGTAGCTGTCTGTATTCAAGTATCTCGATATGTGTCCGTCTATTAACATAAGCCTTATGTAACAGATTGTAGATGATTATCTGTGGCACTTGCCACACAGCACTTTGAATAAAGATGTCGTTACTAGAGTATTAAGGTTTTATTAGAAAGACAATGATAATATTACACCTTAATTGAGCTTCCCGCGGGGCTAGGTTACTTTGTGTACAATATTCCCACGATATTTATTTGTTTTATTTATTCAAAACATTCTACAAAATGTATATTTTCAAGGTAGATACTGGAATTTAGACTACGACTCCCAGCCTCACCTACGTGAATTTATTAATAATATGGCAGACCCGACACTCGGAACACTGTCGGTAGTAAGATCCCAAGTTTAAAACGTCCCCACTCGTTACTTACCCCGACGTTTGAATTTTGTATGAAACTTGGCTCCCACTACTCTTAGATAGTTTTGAGTGGAGAATAAATGTTTTACACGGTACTTTGCCGTTTTGTAATAAAGTAAATGGATCTTAGAGTGTAACAAAAACAGTGATGATCTGTTTAAGGACATAAGGACCCATTGTATCTTAGTCGGATTAGCGACAAATTGGAGGATTTTCATTTTAGTTACTACAAGCGTCATGTTTCTGAGAGCCTAGGTCTCCATTACGAGTATCAAGCACTGCGCCCGCGTTCACGCCTCGCAACTAGCGAACGCGGCGCGTACTGATGCTCGTGGCGCAGCCCGCTGGGCCCGTTCATAAATAAGTCGCGCGTCGTGACTAAATACAGATGAGTTTAACCGTTTAAATATGTATATTAGTTATTATGGCTCACGAAAGTTTAGATACAGATGTAGTGAGAAATGACTTGCCTTCGGAAACGTTCGTCAACGTCATGCTGTTCGTAAACAGCATGTGTTTACGAACGTTTCCGAAGGCAAGTAATTTCTCACTACACCTGTACCTAATATTAGTAACGTTTACTCACTTTATGTCAAAAACACATCATTTAAATTCGTATATCGAAAAAACGTAGTTATCTAGTTCAGTAATTCAACATCTGTGCCTTTAAAATGTTGACATAAAATGGCCATGTCAAATATAAGGGTGCGGCTCCACTGAGGCGGAGAGGAGCGGAGATGTGCAAAATTGACCAATTACATTATTTACATTCTTCAAATTCAAAATTTGAAACACTGTCATGCGGTCTCATTGGTCAATTTTTCACATCTCCGCTCCTCTCCGCCTCAGTGGAGCCGCACCCTTACACAGATAAAAAGGATATCTTTGTTTTAGAAAACATATATTCTTAGCATATTTACTAGAATCAAATCAAAAACGTATTATCTTAAAATATATTTGTACCAGTCTGACTGTAGCATTTTTCAGTTGAAAAATTCATTTTTCTTCAATTATATTCTGGTTTCAAGAGTAAAATGCTTATTATAAGATATGTATATGGGCGTTATGCCCAAGATCACTGATTTGTCTTATAACAAAAAGTCATAAAATGTTTAATTCAAGAAAATTTTCTGTTTGCAAGATACAAATTCTTGATTGTTGTGACATTGTTTTAGTTTGATTTCATGTTTTCTTATTTCAAGTAATTGTGATTCTTGAAGTAAAGTAAACTAATTTTAAAGCAATTAGATAAAGCATTCTTATTTTGATTTTTGTTTATTTGTATTCAAGTTATACTATCTTGGTATAAAAAGCAAATACTGAGAGTAAATTAATCTGTTTTTAAGAAAATATTTTTTTACGGCTATAGGGAGAGGATCATATTCTTAGATTAAAAATATTTGCTTAGCATTGAAGAAATTTGTTTTAGTTGAAGTGACCTGTTTTTACCGTGTAGTGCAACGTCGGGCACTACTACACACCTTTCCGACATTTTTACGGTATATTTGACTATATTTTTTGAGCATTTCGCATCATTTGAAATGTCTATTCACCACAGCTCAAGCAATCATAATTTTATTATCATCGTTACGTCGTTATCATGGTCGTAACATAACGGTTATCTATTTTATGTGTATTCCAAGACCATAAAATTGCGTCACGCCAAATATGGACCTATTTTTAGCATTGCCTATTAATTTTATTTATTAATATAATGTTTCTAAGCATCTTGGCCACAAACGAATTTTACTTCCGCGTTCGCCTGTGCATAGAGATAATTATAAACGAATAATATTAACGATTACCTGCTATAAAAAGGGTTGCACATTACATTACACTATTTAAACAGTCTCTCATCACCGTCCCCAAATGACGCTGCAACGACCGTCCCACCTTCGTGGGATGCGACCCGGCCACAGCTGCAGTAGCGGAAACGCGGGAGCAGCCACACATACTCCAGGAGGAGTATCGTTTGTATATTCAGTTCAGTTACACAATTTAAAGTGAAGGGAAACGTAAATAAATCCCCTAATAAAATATAATAATATCTGATAGATAATTTTTAGCTGCCCTTTCCTTTCATATGGCCGAGGAAAAGGATGGTGATAAATTTATATGGCGGATACATTTATCCAGGGTAACGTCTAGAATTGAATAACATAAGGTACCTTGCATATATTGCATTATTGTTTTATTAAACTTACCTTGAACTTTTCATCAATAGTAGCGCGACTGGATTCGAACTCTGGCGAATCCAGAAACTCACAGGGAAGGATCGGATGTAGGAACTGATGTCCGCTCATCACGTTTACCTAAGACAAAAGCAAATATTTAGCAACATTACACATCACATCATCGGCCTCTCTCAGTCCACACTGATAGACGTAAAAAACTTGGCTCCCGTGAGCCAAGATGAAGAAGAACCAGTTGGCGTGCTCTCCATACCCAAAGAGGGTCTTGGCCTCCGAAACGATAGCACGCCATCTGTCTCGATCACGCGCAACTTCTTGCCAATTACTGACTTGACGTGTCCTCCACTGTGCTGTTGGCGTCATCGCTCATCGGCGTAAGAAAGTCACACAGACTTTGCTGGTTAAATCACCTGCTCGGAATGGGATAGGATCGTGTTGCAAATAGAGCATACGTGGGCCGACTGGTCACCGCCTGGTTGAATGACCCAGGTTCCGCTGGGAGGACACTGCTGGACGTAGGCCTATCTTATTAGCCATACGTATGGACGCATTAGGAGGTAAATGCCCATAATCGACACGCTGGGCAAGCGGGTTAGCGATCGCAGTAGTGTGTCCACTACGATTGTGCCTATGGTAAATTTTCTTCATTGACACTTCAATCCCTCAGTCGACTCTTACAACACCCGCAGAAAGATTTGGGGTGGTGGCCTATAGCCTGTCTTAACAAGGTTTCATCGTTGCTTATCAAGTTATCATGAACAACGTTGCAATCCATATAATATTTGCTTCTAATTTGAATTCTATTGCTTCATTTTTAGAATTGAAATTATGACACGGTAGCATCTTAAAATACAGCGTTATATTTATTCAGACTGAATAAACAATGCGTGCATACTTTATAATACATATAATCTGGCAACTACGTGTATATTCCCTTGCAAGAATGTATTTACCGAATCACAATTATTGAGTTCGTATAAAGAAGAATCTTCTCGAGACAAAGTAGTGAACTACGGAAGTTAAAACCACAGCAATTTAACAATCTTGTATTGGCACGCTTGTAAAATTACTTGATAGGTACGGAGAAGTATCTACAGACGATGTCAGTTTGTATCTATTGTCTAACTTGTTAAAAGGGAATAAAGTACAATAGTTATTTGTACAACATGAGAGGAAAGTACGTATTTGATGCGAGTGTCAGTTTTGAGTCTTGAGCAAGCGAAAGATTCTTTTATAGAATCACGAGCGTAGCGAGTGATTCTGTAATAGAATCTTGAGCGTAGCGAGAGACTCGAAAGACACGAGATTCAAATAACTTTGCTCTCAAGTTGTACATACAACTTTTCACCTCAGCATGGAGAAAAGGAAAATATGTTATTAAACATTTATACGTGCCATCCCGTTATTTTTTGTTTTTGTTTTACCATTATGTTTGTAACAGAAAGTACATAATTATAACTACTAAAAAAATGAAAGCTCATAAAATTTTATAAAACAGTTATAATTATTTAGAAATGAACTCGTGTCGAATTTCTGAACGCGATTCTGACTCGCCTAGTACCACGATATCCGTCCGTTTTAAAACGGCTGTCCTTCTCTCTGTCACACTTATATATAAGAGCGATAGAGAGGTGGAATGACGGACGCCAATGTTATGTATGCTTGGTGGTAGGGGCCATATGCCGTTCGGATACAAGGAATCGGGTCCGATAAAACGCGTCGTCTAATACAATTGGCTGAATACGCTAGGATGCCATGAACGAAAAAAAAAAATGCATATTATGACAATTTATAACGTAACATTTTTCATCTCTGTCTTTTTACCACGGAGTTTATTAATTCGTGCTTTTTACTAACAAGTGAAAGAAACAAAAGAAAAAGTTGAAGTCTAAACGTCATGGAAAACAACATTCACTCAGTGAGCAAAATCGCACTTTGCTCACTGATTTCGCGAATCAAAAGAAGTCTTTTCGAGCTGCTGAGGTGAAAAAGAGTAAATATATCCTTAATACCTTCTGAATTCAGGGTTGCCATCCGTCCAGGTTTTTCTTGATTTGTCATATTTTTAAAAATTGCGTTTATTGATTGGATATACATTTTTAATATTTATGATTTGTTCGTTTTAATTTACATTAAGGTTTGTTTTGTTTCATTGTTAATTTTAATGGAAATAAAATATCTAGTTCCAATATTTAGTAGAGAGCTTAGAGAGTGTTCAGTCAGACAGAACTTAATTTGTAGTCCAAATAAATAAAAAACCTTAATCCTCCCGCTACACGCATTATCCGGCACGATCAACCGACGATGGCCCGCCGGGTTGTATAGGCTCTAAATCCAGGGTTTTCACGCATCTTGTTCTGATTGCCAGATTTAAGAAATGGCAACACTACCTGTGCTCAAGCTTAAAGTCAAACTGCCGTTAGATAAATCTAGTAGCACTTACGTTGGTTGAAAAACTTCTCCAATAGCCATTTGTTGATTTTGTTCGCGACTTCTGTGTACCTAAGTTCATTTCTTTAGTATTTATTTATTATACGATGACACAGCCATGCATACGGTCCACCTGCGGCACACTAAGCAGCTATCGTAGCCTATGGACGACTGCAGCTTCAAAGATGGTGACAGCTTACTGTCTGATAGTATAAGCTTGTCGATATCTACGATAGCGTTACGCTATATGTATTACCAGAGAATTAGATTTGGATAGAAGAAACAAGTTCATTCATTTGTATGGCGGCCGAGCGTGTCAGATTTTGTACTGAAGTTGTTACTTGCTTATTTTAAATATGTCTCAGGCCCTTGAGTATTCATATTTTTTGTGATGTTGGAATTAATATTACTTAAGGAGGCATTAATGTTTTTGTTCACTTCAACTTACAAAATTTGACGCCCGAAAACTGCAAGCTGCGATTAAAGACGGACAACTCAGTGGATTTCACTGAGTTCATTTGACACGCTAAGTAGATACGTTTGCTTGATCTATGGTATATATGACATTTGTGTGTATTACATTGCTTTTACATTTAATTTGCAACAATTTTACTGTGTACCTACAAATATCTATACTAACGTAAACTCCGTTGACAACCGCACGTTTCTGCATAAGCGTAAAACGGAAATTTACGAGGTATCGCAAAATGGGTGATATTAAAAAGTATTAAAGCGTAAAGGGAGTGGAGCAGGCACGCTTGGGCCGTTAAAGACGCGTCGTAATATCGTATTATAGATTACCTGACTAGCTAAAGCATTATGAGGCGTTTGAATATAATGTATCTACAGTAGTTAGTATTGCTCATCATCAAACAATCTTATCTTCACACAAATATAGTGACATAAAACTTTTTTAGTGCCAGACCAGTAAGACGTACATATAGAACGTGAACATTATTTATAGGTACGTGTTACAACATGAGGGTAGGGTCGCTGCCGTGATGCTCTATTTGTCTCTATTTTGCACTTTCATTTTCGAGCGAGAGCGAGCCAGAGGTAAACCATTAATAATCCAATTTGAAAATTTTACGGTACTGGGCCTATTAAGGTGCATTTAGACTAAACGAGCATTCGCTCATTCTATCCCCCACTCTACAAAATTCATTCGTTACACAAAATGTGATTCGTCGAAATTCGTTGATTTCGTAGAGTGGGGGATAGAATGAGCGAATGCTCGTTTGGTCTAAATGCAC
Organism: Thaumatotibia leucotreta; assembly: GCA_025490895.1. Taxonomy (NCBI): domain Eukaryota; kingdom Metazoa; phylum Arthropoda; class Insecta; order Lepidoptera; family Tortricidae; genus Thaumatotibia; species Thaumatotibia leucotreta. The sequence continues at coordinate 35,980 of JALPQI010010839.1, forward strand.
CTTTAGATTACATACAAATTATTTGAAAGTATCGCCACGTCTCGCAATAAGAGCAACCTAAAACAACGATCCTTTATATTCCCAATAGAAAAAGGATTCGTTGGTATTTTATTTCGAGACACCTCATATTTAAACCAATACCACGTGACCAACAAAGTTTCAGAGATTAAATGTAGGTACAATTGCAAAGAACAATATAAAGTTTACAAATAGGAGTCCTGACAAAATCGTAAAAGTTTCACGAGCTTGAAAATAAAAACGTATTAACAATTTGGGAGCAAACCGTCGACATATCATATTGGCGAAACGCCACGCGCTATAAATACGACGAAAATGTGGTTTTCTCTTCTCATGTTCCTAAAGTTTGAATTTTATGACGTATATGCTGTATACGGCTTTTTGAGCTCGAGTGCACAAAGCAACGTTTTCTTTGAAATCTACGATCATTTACATAACTAGGTACCAAAAACATTGCCACTAAACGTAGGTATAGGAGAGGTGCAGGGGAATCATTTCGTTCACATAAAAAATACCATTAACTATTTCCAACATATCAAGATTCCCCATTCTAAATTATACAGCGCCTTAACAACGTTAATATACGTTTTTATTTTGAGTTTTTCTACGTTCTAATTTCGTGGTTTTTTCGTGGCTTGAATTTGTATCATTTAATTTAAGGTTTTAATTTTATTATTTTATTCAATACTATTGTGATATTATTAGTGTAAATTTGGATTACACAATGCCACATTCGGTGGATGTAGTCTATGAAAATATGAACATACCTAGCCAGAAAACAAGAGGCCACATCAGTGGATTTTCGTAAGATTCAACATATATTATTGTAGACAACGGGTGACAGATAATTAGCTTGAACTGCCCATTGCCCAAGTACTTTATTCCATTATACTTTATTCCATACTTTGCCAAGTAATAAGATGCAAAGTCTAACAGTCTTCGTAAGGTTAACATAGTGACATAACATATCCAAATTTAAGTGTAGCACCATACGTCATTTGTCAGCCTCCGTAGCCTAGTTGGTAGTGACCCTGCCTACGAAGCTGGAGGTTCCGGGTTCGAATCCCGGCGAGGGCATTCTTTGTGTATTTATTTATCACAAATGTTTGTTGCTTGGTCATGGCTGTCTATGTATTTAAGTATCTATATGTATCTATCTATTATATATATCGTCGCCTGGTACCCACATCACAAGCCTTAATTGAGCTTACCGTGGGACTAGGTCGATTTGTGTAAGATGTCCCAAAATATTTATTATTATTTATTTATTATTTTTATACGTTCAACTATGTACTTAACTTGCCAAAATCTTACATGTTCATAGCGGTCATAACTTTACTTATCTATGGTTCTTTATTTAGTGGATTAACCAATAAATATTATAGCTACCCGAAAATACTCAAATTGTTTCTTTAAATACCTGCCTAAAAAACAGACTATAAACCACGTCACTGGAGTAAAGTCAGAATTAATTCGATTACCTACACAATACACCACCGTAGGCCACCTAACTACGTAGGAAACATATGCCTTAACCTAGCCCTTGACGGCCCCCGACCCCGCGGTAGACCAAAGAAGCGATGGCTAGATGTCGTGAAGGCTGACATGAGTGTGAATGGGCTTACAATAGAGATGGTGACCCTGAGGTGGTGACCCTTGCAAAGGCCGGGGTAACGCTAGGTAAAAGAAGAAGAAGAAGAAGAATACAATTCTCTTATATTAACCTACCTTGCCAGACAACAGGAGGCCAAGTCTGTCTGTCTTCGTAAGATTCTGCATAGCGTAGGCCTCTCCTGCATGTAGTGACATCACGTGGGCAAAGTCGGGTGACACCATTCGCTTGAATTGCAGTCTAGATACCTGGCGACAAAATAAAATAATAAATAAAATAATAAAAATAAATATCTTGGGACATCTTACACAAATCGACCTAATCCCACGGTAAGCTCAATTAAGGCTTGTGATGCAGGTACCAGGCGACGATATATATAATAGATAAATACATATACATACTTATATACATAGACAGCCATGACCAAGGAACAAATATTTGTGATAAATAAATACACAAATCGTCGGCTGAGAATGCAATTGTGCTATACGCCACTTGCCTTGGTTTACAGGAGAGCGAAATGAAACAAAAAAAAATATTTCTTGAAATGTCTTATAATTTTGCAATATTTAACTTAACTGACACTTTAGTATATTAATTTACTATTTTTTATTATATACAATTAATGTTTAACTTATTATAGTCATGAGATATAAGTAGTTTTACAATTGCCATATCCATTTTGGTAAGAAAATGTTTAACTTGCTATGTATGATATGACACAAAGTTATGGATGTGTCACAAAATGTTAGTGCAATGTCAAGAAAGGTAGACATTAAAAAGCAATTGTTTATGCATATAAAAGTTATTTTACGACTAGATTTACTTCAAGTCAAGACAATAATTTATCTCAAATATGAAGACATACTTAATCACGTGAATATGGTGCCAATATTGATTCCCAATATTTATGTGAATCATTTTTTTACTTTCTTGTAAATAGGTACCATCTAATAGGTGACCTTCTCTATTTTGTGAAATGATAAGCTTTTGAACGATATCTAGTGCTAATGTCGATATGAAAAAATATCGATGAGAACAGCTTATAATACGTTTACTAATGAATGACATATTAACGTTATTATTTCTTATCAACTAATAAAATTACAGTTTAACTACACGCTCTATAAATTAAAAGACATGTCATATAATATGTACTTCAGGAACAGTGACCGAGGCCTCCTGTTGCCAGGACTTAAATAGCATGGCATGGCAGGAAAGCAGGAGGTCGCTGGTTCGATTCCAGTCCTGGTCATTGGGAGTTCGGTCACTTTTTCTGTAGTATATGTCATTTCTTACAATTTATGGTTAGGTACTCGTCATTATACATATTATGTAGGTATTTATACCACCAATTTATTAAGATAAAAGCTTGAAGTATGAATGACACAAATCATTATAAATCAAACCTACCTTCTTTATTGTCATTTATCAAAAGAGAGGGTAGGTAAAAAAAAGTATCAAATCGATACAATCAAATCGATTAATGGATTATGTCACAAAAATGTTGATCGGTTAGTCGCTTGGCACACTGATAAATAGGCTGTAATGTTAACCGTAAATTTGTGTCATGTCCGGACATGGCACAATATTGTAATCACTATGTATTGCGGTTTGAGGATGTGGCACAAAAATATAAGTTTTTTTTAATTATAAAATAAGAATTTTTAAAAATCGATTACTGTTATAAACTAAAAAAAAAATATTCTATCAAAAACCATTAAAAACCGATTTTGCTTAAAAATGGATATGGCACAATTGCATTCTCACCCGACGAAATAATGCCCTCGTCAGGATTCGAACCCAGGCAGGCTCACTACCAATTAGGCTACGGAGGCTGACAAATATCAAAATATTCATGATTAGGTATATTGATATCTGAGGTCTATTTCTCAAAAGCTTGTAACTTGTAATATAATAGCCCTCCTAAAGAAGACCAAAAGTTGCCTATCGGGGGAAATAACTCGTGTATAAGCGAATTTTGGCATAGTTGTAGGGAATGGTGTTTTAAACCACATACTAAAAGTACTGGTGGTTAGGGGTGGAGCTAACGGGGGGAGGGGGGTGTAAAGGTCCTTATTTTTAATTTTTCGTAAATAACTCGTAAACCGTGGCTTATAGCAAAAAACGGTCTAGTACATAAGTAATCTACATAAAATTCTCTACAAAAATGGTATACGCATGTTTCCTCTGGGATCAATACGTCATGAGATAAGAAAGCCCGAAGTTGGACACAATAAAAATAAACACATTTGTTTAAGTAGGTATGGCACATACAGAATGCTCGCGAGCATTCCAAAAGATTTCAATGCCTAATTCCTGACCATATTTAGAGTCTTTAATGTTATATAAAATTTCCTGGATTCGGCTTGGTTTCAGAGATAATCAACCTTTTTTTCGAAATAAGTTTTTCGACGTAACTCATCATAAAACTTCTTTTTGATTACAATGCTACCACAATGTGTTTTAATATTACCACACCTTTTGCCTGGCAATCAAAAAATGGGAATAAACTTGACGAAATAACCAGTCCCTAAAAAAAATATTAAAATACATAATTTCAACAAATTGTTGTTGTGATACAAAGTACTGGAATTGTTAAAAAGTATGCAAAAAGTCTAAAAAAAAAGAAAAAAAAAATTTTTTTTGGTGGTATTTGACATTAGGTCTCATAATAATTTTTGTTTGTTTTGATGTCTAGAATGCATAGTAAAAATCTTTTGACAATGATTATGAGAATATTTTAGGTTTAGACGATAATTACGAATTTTATTTTTACAAATAAGCATACAGGGCGCGCCCGGGCGCGAGCATTCCAAAAGATTTTAAGTATGCATTCCAGATATCAAAATAAACAAAAAATATTATGAGACCTAATGTCAAATACCACCAAAAAAAAATTTTTTTTTCTCTTTTATTTTAGACTTTTTGAATACTTTTTGACATTTCCAGTACTTTTTATCACAACAACAATTTGTAAAAATTATTTATTTTAATATTTTTTTAGGGACTGGTTATTTCGTCAAGTTTATTCCCATTTTTTGATTGCCAGGCAAAAGGTGTGGTAATATTAAAACACATTGTGGTAGCATTGTAATCAAAAAGAAGTTTTATGTCGAGTAACGTCGAAAAACTTATTTAGAAAAAACGGTTGATTATCTCTGAAACCAAGCCGAATCCAGGAAGTTTTATACAACATTAAAGACTAAATATGGTCAGGAATTGAGCATTCAAATCTTTTGGAATGCTCGCGAGCATTCTGTATGTGCCATACCTACTTAAACAAATGTGTTTATTTCTATTGTGTCCATCTTCGTGCTTTCTTATCTCATAACATATTGATCCCAGAGGAAACATGCGTATGCCATTTTTGTAGAGAATTTTATGTAGATTACTTATGTTCTAGACCGTTTTTTAGCTATAAGCCACGGTTTACGAGTTATTTACGAAAAATTAAAAATAAGGACCTTTACACCCCCCTCCCCCCGTTAGCTCCACCCCTAACCACCAGTACTTTTAGTATGTGGTTTAAAACACCATTCCCTACAACTATGCCAAAATTCGCTTATACACGAGTTTTTTCCTCTGAGTTTCCTTCGTTTGGTGTACTATAAGTAGAAGTCTCTTGTTGTTGTTGTTGTCTTCTGGCCATTGTTTCCGCAGCTCGACATCAAACGTGTCTAGGTATTTTGCGTAGTCCCAACGCTGGCCCAGTACTTGTTAGGGACTTCACATACACCCTTGAATTTCTTCGCAGGTGTATGCCGGTTTCTTCACGATGTTTTCCTTCACCGTAAAGCACTTTTATGAATATCAAATGATATTTCGTACATAAGTTTTTTGAAAAACGTAGCAGCCGTGCGTTTTTGTAGGCCACAAGCGCTCTTGGAAGTCTCTTTTCAACACTATAAATTAGATAAAGACTTTCGCTTGTGTTACAAGTTACAGCTAAGTAAGTAATAGGCTCCTAGTTGTAGCGTTGACTCTAATAATATACATTAACGATTTTGATCTTTGTGCCATGGACATACGTTCTGAAATATATACATATTTTTGGACGTGAGTGTATCATGGTCAATCAATATAATTATATCTAAGTAAAATTACATACTAAGTCAGTATACCTACCTTAAAAGGCTCGAACACCGACGCATATGGATCAAAATATATATCACATCTTTGTAGCCGACCGCATTAAGAGTTGGTAAGTATGAGGTTTGTTAGCGTTTAATTGATCCGTAAAGCAGTCTATTGGAACGAGTGTGATGTTGATATGGGATAGTGCTACCGCCCTTGCTATTCCTGAAGAATACCTGTTTTTTTTCTTTATTTATTAAGTTTGTTGATGATAAAGCATCACGGGTAAATTGTGTGATACAATCAAATCAAATCTAAGTGTAACTATCTTACTATAGAGGCTAAAGTTGAGTAGTATACGATCAAGGCCTTTGATCGTAATGAGTAAATTATGGCGTAAATATACCTATATGAGCGGTTTGTTAAAAACGTCCCTCTTTGACGCCCGCCATAAGGCCTTTTAGACACTTAATACATATAAAGGTAAGCGACAAAGTGAGGCTTACATAAGTAAAAGTAGGTAATAAGCAAGTACCTTAAAAGGCTCGAACAGCGTGTGATAAACCTCCTCCAACTCGGGATCGAACTTGACCGGCCTCATCTCGTACACGAGATACACCACCTGCGCCAGATTCAGGAACACGAAGCCGAAGTTCCATGAGAACGCGTCGGGGGAACATATCACGTGCCACGCCCAGATGGAGTATAGCTAGGCTTTTGGAACGTATCTCCGAGGCATAAGGATCAAAATAGATATCACATCTTTGTTGCCAACCGCACTAAGAGTTGGTAAGTATGATTCGTTGATACATAAAGCAGTCAATTGGAAGGCTTTTGGAACATATCTCCGAGGCAGAAGGATCAAAATAGATGACACATCTTTGTAGCCGACCGCAACAAGAGTTGGTAAGTGTGATATTTGTTAGCGTTTAATTGATACGTAAAGCAGTCTATTTGAACGAGAGTGATGTTGCTATGGGATAGAGTGCCATTACCCTCGCTGTTCCTGAAGAAATCCCTTTTTTGTCTTTATTTATTAAGTATGATAATTATGAAATCACCCACAATAAAGTAGCACGTGTAAATTGTCTGATACAACTAAGCCAAGTATATGTGTAACTAGTGATGTTTCGTTCCCGGTAACTTACCCAAAACAGTATGGGTAATATTCCCAAATGGAAACTTTCCCCATAGTAAGATTGGGTTGTGTCACGATGTGTGATGTGTAACTATTTTACTACAGAGACTAGAGCTTAGTAGCAGAGGACTTAATCTTGTGGAGTGTAATATGACGTAAATATTGAACGGTTCAGAAAAAACGTCCCACTTTGTCGCCTGCCATAAGGCCTTTTAGACACATAATACGTATAAAGGTACCAGCCAATTCCTTATGATAAGCGGCTTGGGACTTACATAAGCAAAAGTACGTAATAAGTACCTTAAAAGGCTCGAACAGCGTGTGATAAACCTCCTCCAACTCGGGATCGAACTTGACCGGTCTCATCTCGTACACGAGATACACCACCTGCGCCAGATTCAGGAACACGAAGCCGAAGTTCCATGAGAACGCGTCGGGGGAATATATCACGTGTTTTTTGGAACGTATCTCCGAGGCATAAGGATCAAAATAGATATCACATCTTTGTTGCCGACCGCACTAAGAGTTGGTAAGTATGGTTCGTTGATACATAAAGCAATCAATTGGAACGAGAGTGATGTTGCTATGGGATAGAGCCTACCACGCTTGCTGTTCCTGAAGAAATCCTTTTTTGTATTTATTTATTAAGTATGATAATTATGAAATCACCCACAATAAAGTAGCACGCGTGTGTAAATTGTCTGATACAACTAAGCCAAGTATATGTGTAACTAGTGATGTTTCGTTCCCTGTATAGGGAATATTCCCAAATGGAAACTCCCCATAGTAAGATTTTGTTGGATCACGATGTGTGATGTGTAACTATTTTACTACAGAGACTAGAGCTTAGTAGCAGAGGACTTAATCTTGTGGAGTGTAATATGACATAAATAATGAACGGTTCAGTAAAAACGTCCCGCTTTGTCGCCTGCCATAAGGCCTTTTAGACACTTAATACGTATAAAAGTACCAGCCAATTCCTTATGATAAGCGACTTGGGACTTATATAAGTAAAAGTACGTAATAAGTAAGTACCTTAAAAGGCTCGAACAGCGTGTGATAAACCTCCTCCAACTCGGGATCAAACTTGACCGGCCTCATCTCGTACACGAGATACACCACCTGCGCCAGATTCAGGAACACGAAGCCGAAGTTCCATGAGAACGCGTCGGGGGAACATATCACGTGCCACGCCCAGATGGAGTATAGCATGAAGGCTGAAATATCCGTACGTGTCAGATTTATTGGAAAACCAACAACACAGGAAACAATAGTAAAGTACATACAGTGTGTAAGTCTAATATGGGCGATCAATTAAACCAGGCATGGGATTCATTAGTGTAATCATGGATTACAAGGTTTTTTTAAAGTTACTCTCAATTGTTGGGTCAACAGAATTTTTTCAAGATTATCGGAGCAGCAATGTAGGTACGAACATTTGTTATTGTTGATATGGCAGTTATGTCATCTGCTTTTGAAATTAGCTGTCATCGAGTCTTTAACTCGCGTATGTTGCTCTACATTGCGCGCCGAATTATTTTGTATGGAAAATTTTGTTGCTCTAATTTTAAGTAAAAGTTATTTGGATGTAGGTACTTATTATGTCGTTAACTAACACCCGTTAAGAGCTTCGCCCGTATTAAACTTACACCCTGTATATAACTTTAAAAATAAATAAACTTAAATAAGAACACCAATAACCTTAAAAATAAAAATTACAAATAAAACTGCCTACCTATCAAAATCAGACGCCAAGCCCCTTAGGCAAGGTACCCATCACGCAAGCGGCGTTCCCGCGCTGGATTGCAAATTGACAACCTTTGCGCGAGAAAGCCGCCAGCGCGAGGGTACCAGAGGCCTCCCTTAGCTGCTTACGTACGTGTTATACTTGTTTATAATCGCGAAATGTCTGGTTGACGTAACTATAGATCGAAGATCTGGCGACTTCTTCGCACAACGCATCAGTATTGCGAATTGCAATACAGCGAGGAAATGCCGCGAGCATCCTCGGTACAATACAAAGGGCTAATCTTATATCATACCAAAGGAAAGGAAAGTTTCCCTTAAACAAAATGCGCTATTTACATATTTAAGGTAGTTGCCATCCACGTGGCATTCGTTTTTTCCACCCTGTATAGGTTAGGTTACTTAGATTTAATTTATGTACCTATATAAATCGTACAGTTTTGAAAATAATGAATGATAGTAGGGGTACTACCCTACTAATACTACCTAAGTATAGGTACTCTGTTCTGTATGGTTAGGTATTTAACTTAATGTAAACAATCTTGCAGTATATTTTTATTGAAAACCACGATTTGAAAATAAGTTTTAGCAAATAGGATATAACAAGGAAATACAGTGATTTGCATTGTTTTGATTCATTCAAGAGGCAGAGGGGATCAAAAATCGGCCAAATATGATCACATGATTTTGAACGAGCCCTAATCTGATTAATATTTTTACCGAAAATCAGAATGGTGTGCATCCAAAGCTGCCCCTTTTTCGTACTCGGAGCGCAGTACGATGCCAC
>JALPQI010010840.1:0-44016 GCA_025490895.1 Thaumatotibia leucotreta
AGCATAAAACAACTTAATACTAATGAGCCCGCAATGGACTACAGTCATCACTTTATATCTCATAGGTATTTAAATATTTTTTATCTTAGCATTAATTTTTAAACGAACGATGTGTCATGTTTTGTGTTTTCCTTTGACATAATTTCTAAAATGGCAACATTTGTTGGTTTTTGAGTCTGTTGTGATTATGAATTGCAAAATCTACATCTGTGATTAATTCTCGTTTTAAAGTGTCAATTCAGTGGTGAGGGGATTCTTTCAGTACTTATGTGATCGCTCGTTCTGACAATAGTATCATTTGTTTTGTTAGCGCAATTTTTAGGCTTGCAACACCTGACTTAAAATGCCTGAGTCTACCTCTACGGCTAATGAAAAAAAAAGACAATTATAGGTGCCACAGTATAAATATTTTGACACCCCAAATTGGCAGATAACCTCTTAAATCTGAAAAATCTAGCTCGTGCTAAATATATAGGGGGTGCATCTAAAATAAGCTTAAAATATATATTTATTTTCTCAAGAACTGTCAAGTTCGTCTGGCAATGATATTTTCTAGGCTTTATGGCCCATTTTAAAGTACCTACTGTGCACGTTTAATGGTCTTAAATAGTTGCAATATCTAAGTCAGGTATTGTGAGTCATTTTAACTTTTAACAGTTTGCTTACACCAAATAGGTAGCATTTCTTTATGACTTAACAGTTGACAGTAGCTACGCCGGTCCTGCCAAAAGGTTTGGTGTTTTGAGATGTCCTTCTTGGTAAAAAACAAAATAATAAATATCATAGCTTTTAGTGTGGCACTGTCTTTAACTGAAGTTGAGTTTGCCTAATATGAGTAATATGTATTTTCGGAAGTAATAATTGAATATATCTTGAGATCTTACGACGATGAAGGCTTTATCAATTTGTTCAGAACTTTGTAATTGAAAGTTATTTATTTAAAAAATAACCTTATGTGATCATGTGAACAGACCAAAGCACTAAGCCATACTGCCTTCAAAAACCTACTTAAAATGTTTTTTTTTTATGTTTAAATTCAAGCGTTTTTGCCTAATAATGAAGAAGGACATCTGAAAATTGAGTAACATTACAAAACAGATCTCTAATAATGACATGTTGCGAACTATAAGTGTTGCAATCGTCGGTAAAGATAAGTTTAGTATAGATGTTGCTTACTAACAGGAACTGTCGATATTCTAAATAGCAATTTAATCAGACACAAATTCCATTCATGTATAAGTTTGATATGTATTGTATTTTTTACAAAATTATTGGAAAATGACACGTATTTACGATTATATTTTCCATCGCGAGACGAGGTTATATGAAACTATTTAAAAGTAAATCAGTTTTGATATTTTTAACTAAGTTAGTTTTTATGGCTCGTTGATCATAATTGGTATGGAAGTTTTTGGATTTGTGTTTTGCCAATTGAAATCAAAATATTTTATATGATCGTTACAAACATTTATTATTTCGACAGTTCCTTCCGGTAAGCGCTTTAGATATAACACGAAGAATATATGAATATTATAGATATAGACATATTGTATCTTTGAAATGATAACTCAAGCCATAATAATATATTTTGGTATAAGGAGATAACAGAAAATTCTCGTTTTTATTGTGAAAGTTGGGTTGGCAGTATTGTTTTGGTATTTAAGTATACATATTATTGAGCTTTTGCCCAACCCGGGATTTCGATTGCATGCTAAGCAATATTTATGCAATCTATATATTTGTAAAGTTTTTTGGAAGCAATATGTATTTATAAAATTCGGGGTAAATGTTGTAACTTTACCGCCACTATTATCGCCAACAAATAAAAAAGGAGTCTAAAGGTGTTAAAGATATGCCAGAAACAATACTTATAAGATATACCTACATGAATTTGACCAGGTTTCACTAAAAGATTACAAAACCTACATTTGTTTGGAAAAAGGTATAATAAAATAATAACTGTTTGTTGACGATATTGGCGGATTAATTACTCTAATATGCAATATTTAAATGAGTTAAAATATCACCGTACTATTGTGGGTGCGCAAACCAAAAAACTTTTCAAAGTTTGTAATTTTGACGTGATTTTACGACGACCAACCTTAAAACCTGCATATTCAATATAAAAATAAAAAAAAATACTGATTTTTTGAAAATGTACTAGTTAAAAATGTTGTTTCGTTGTATTTTTTGTGTAAGTTCAAAAAGTAAGAAGTGTGTAAGAAAAAAATGAGTAATATTTATTTGTAACAGGGTATAGATACATTTTTTAAAGGTATTCGTTTAAAATGCAAGATGTAAGGAAATGCGTATAGTGGTGGTTGAATATGACATTTAATGTCTTATATTAATATTAAAATAAAAACGAATACAGTTAAAAAATTGTACTTTGTCAGTGCATTTGCATTTATTCAAATGTATTTAGTATCAGGTACTACATTTAAAATAATAATATGTACGGTTTTAAGGAGAAGGGTTAAAAATTGTGCAAATGTTTTAAAATTCTACCTCAATATGGCGGGAATTAGTCTATGGTCCACGTCACAATTACTTTTTTAAACGCAGTAAATAGAATCAAAATCAATGGTGTCCCCGCCCATAGCGGTTGTACATGTGAGAATAAAGCGTTTTTATTATATTTTTATTTCATTACATGTAATAAACTTACGTTATTTTTAAACTATGAAATTCGTTTTATTTACCTATTGATCTTTTTTTTTACCTTCAAAGAGAAATATAGAGAAGGCTGTATTCAGCCTCAAGGATCAAGATGTTTATGTTCCGTAAACCAACCTTTGTTCCGTCGAGCCTCGTATCTTCGCCTAGGATGCCCATCTTCGCCTAGGATAGGTACCCATCCTCGCCTACTGTATTGTCATTTATTTTAGGGGAGGGTGCACAGAAAATTACTAAATAGCAAGTATGTAAAACACGTACTTTGTTACGTGACAGTATGCTGCAAAAATTAAAACGGGAACTTCAACTTTTCACACTAGGCAAGGATACGAGACTCGACGGCTCTTTCAAAGTATTTATTACACATACCTAGCATAGTCTGTGTAGCTACCTAATCTATTGATACATGGGCCTCTTCAAGAGTCGCCCGAAATATTTACTAAGCCAACCCTGAGAGCCTGGCCTAATACCGCGAAAATCGAAATTCGTAAATCTTGTGGATCTTTCTCTGGCACTCAAAAGAAGGCGTCATTAGACTGAGAGAGACAAATCCTAGAAATTTACGAATTTCGTATTTCGCGGTAGGGCCGCTGCAGGTACTGGGCTGGGCGACACCACACGCTGACCCTCGTGACTCGCACTTTCAGGCTGAAATATTTTTTTTTTATTGACGTGGTCACTAATCATCTACGTAGTTGTCGCTCAGTTTTGGTCAGTCGAGTACAGGGTGCTTAGCCAAGTTGCCAATCGCTAGCGCTTCATTGTTAAGCGCAGCTGTCTTTGTCGCACTAATATGAAAGAGTGACAGAGAGGGAAAACTACGTTACGCTACTAAGCGCTAGCGATTGGCATCTTGGCTAAGCACCCAGGTCGTATTTTAACGACAAACGGGTCTTAATCGCGTAAACTTACGTTTAATTTTATCCTGACGTTTCGGGCATGACGTTACACCCGTGGTCGCAGGCAAACTTAAAACGTAAGTTTACGCGATTAAGACCCGTTTGTCATTAAAATATGAGTGATAATCGTGAAAGTATAAATCAAGTACGTATTAGTAAGTAATAAGTGTCAGCCTCCGTAGCCTAGCAGGTAGTGACCCTGCCTACGAAGCTGGAGGTTCCGGGTTCGAATCCCGGCGAGGGCAATATTTGTGTATTTATTTATCACAAATATTTGTTCCTTGGTCATGGCTGGCTGTCTATGTATTTAAGTATATATATGTTATCTATCTATTATATATATCGTCGCCTGGTACCCACATCACAAGCCTTAATTGAGCTTACCGTGGCACTAGGTCGATTTGTGTAAAGATGTCCAAAAATATTTATATTTTATAAGTACAGGGTCACGTTCTATAAAGTTACAATTTACAATTTCGCTGTTTGCCTCTCTTTCTAGCCAATGGGTGCGTGCGTTAGAGAGGCAAACAGCGAAATTGTTAATTGTAACTTTATAAAACGCGACACAGGTCCGTCTAGAGTGGATTCGACGGCTTAAAAGTCTGAAGTTTTATATATAATCATCAGCATTTCCGTCCCTTCGACCCACTTTAAGGAGTCGTCTATGTATAAATTAGAGGTTAAATGTTACTTACGGTTTACTTTGGGCGCACTGAACAAGGCCCTCACGTATTCTGCTTACCTCACTAAATACCAACTGGGTCATTGTCAGATTTAGGTTATCGTCTTTTCGGTGGACATACCTAAAGTTAAGGAATTCCTGTACTAATTTTGGGATAAAACAATTAACGGTATAACTAGGTTCCCCGGTCTATAGCCCTATGCAATCGAATCATGATAAAATAAATAAATAAAATAAAAATAAAAAAGCCTTATATTTCTTACAAAACAGTTGTGTGACAGATGTTTAAATATTCTTAATTCTATTCAAATTTAAATGTTCCTCTACATTTAACTGTAAAAATTACATTCTTAAATTCTAACACTAATATATAAAAAGATAAATAAGTAAGAAACCCCTCGCTACTCGAAGGTGAAGGCCTCCTCTAGTGATTTCCATTCGTTTCTGTCGTTTGCTTTTTGCATCCATTGGTCACCAGCCAGTCGTACTATATCGTCATTCCATCGCGCTTTAGGTTTTCCTCTTTTCCTAGTACCGGATGGTCCTCTCCAAGCAGTTAATATGCGAGTCCATCTATCGTCCGTCGTCAGCCTGGCTATGTGTCCCGCCCAGCGCCACTTTAACTTCTTACAGTGGCATAGAGCATCGGTTACTCTAGTCCTTTTTCTAATTTTTTCAGCCGATACTTTTTGAATCCTTTTTACATTTAATATGCTTCTCTCCATGCTTCTTTGACAAGACCTGATCTTATTTTTACTGACATATGTGAACCTCCATGTTTGGCTAGCATATGACAGTGATGGAAGAATGCAGGTGTCCATAACTTTCTGCTTGATTTTTATGTGCATATCACTTTTCATAACTTCTTTCAGTCCCCAATATTTCCGCCAGGCGTTTGTAATTCTTCTTTGAATTTCTAGTTCATTTCTATCTTTTTTAAATGAAATTTGTTTGCCTAGATAAATATAAGAATCGGCATATTCTAGCGTTATATTTTCTATATATATTGGTGTTTTTGTAATTTGGTTCGTCATAATGTTGGTTTTGCTGTGATTTATTTCTAATCCAACTTGTCGGCTTGCTGCGTGTAGGTCGTTCATCATCGACTGCAACTCTACAGCATTTTCAGACAGGGGCGTAGCTAGGGTAAAAGGCGCCCGGGGCAGGCGCTAAATACGCGCCCCCCCCCTTAACTGAACTTAAAGGTTTCCTAGTTAGTTCAGAACCCTTAAAAGGCTTACTTTTAGGATTTACGTTTTTTTTTAAATTATTCCTACTAGGCAGGAAAAAGCAGTTTCTAGGTATGAAGTATAGTTCGGGAAATATTATTTGACCGGCTCTTACCTTACTTACGACCTTTTGGTTTGCGTCATTAACAATAGAAAAGTGTTCGACTGCTGATTGTTGAGTAAGTGTTAACGTAATACAAAATGTCTTATGTAAATGTAAGCCAGTCAATAGTTATTTGTTATACAAGGGTGCAAAGTTGTATTTTACCCGCGAGTATGAAATTGAAACACGAGCAAGCGAAAGGATTCTATAGTTGAACCACGAGCGAAGCGAGTGGTTCTAAAATAGAATCCTGAGCGCAGCGAGTGTTTTAACATACGAGACGTAAAATACATTTGCACCCGTGTGTAACACAAAGCTTTTCCCCTCACTATAGCGAGGAAACTCAAAAAAGGTAATTATTTGTTCACATTACAATCATCATCGGGTTAGTTATAATAATTTTCCAAATGCATCATGTATTTAATGCAAGATTTTGTCGCAGTAAACTTAGCACGAAAAAGTAAACGCAGCACGATTTTAACACATTCCTGTAGTTGCACACCAACGCCAATGCATTATTAAATCATTCACATTCATTATTTTTACAAAATTATAACAGAACACCCTGAAAGTTGTTTAGTTTACTATTTTTATGCGTGTTCGAGTCGGTAAATAAAGATTATAACCTATAATATTCTTTGGCAATGTTGACGTTGACATTTTCTGCGTTTTGTGATTGCATCTAGTCATCTTATCATCATTCACTAAAACAATTGTTACTTATGGAATTTTAGGATTTATATGTTAAAATCATCACATTATATAAAGGTTTGTATTTTACACTACATTTTCAAACAAATTATTTAATTATCATTAATATGGAACAATTTCCATGAGCATTTTACGTTTTGTTATTCCAAAACCAAGGTAATTACTTTGCCACACAAGTGAATAATATGCGTTTTTACACGTTCGTATTAAAGGATAAATGAGCACTTTACGAGCTAGTGAGGGGAAAATAATATTTTCATACCACCTATTCGAATACGGGACTTTTCTTCCCGGCTAGCAGGGATCAAAGTGGCACTTTTCTGTTCAAGGACTGTCTATTGCCAGCCTAAAAAATTACAATACAATATGAAAATTAAACAGTACGTTCATAATTGATAAAAAATTCTTCAGAATCGATTATTTGCATCAATATTAAATATGTGATATATCTTTTATTTTTCTAATAGGTGGTGTGAAAAGCAGTATGTGTCACACGGTATCAAAATTATTTCGTCTTGGGCGTTAACGCTTGAATCCTTCATTACGCTCAGGATTCCACTTTAGAATCCAATTGTGGAATCCGTCCCTCCATTCAGGATTCAATATACGCCCACGCCGGAATTTTGATCCCTTGTGACACAATCTACTATTCCCGAACTATACCTAGTAGTAAAAAAAGTTTGAACTTTTCGATTCCTTTTATTTCCTTCTCTTTTTTTGAATAAGTGATATTAATATTTTCTGTAAAGATGAATCTTAGTTAATAGAATACGGACTATTAATTAAAAAAAAAGTATGTGGGTAGTTAATAAGAAAAAACCGCCCAAGAGCATGTCGGGCCATACTTAGTGTAGAGCTGTAGAGTTACGTAGTTATTCAAAACCGGCTGAGCCCATTATGTTCGAAATAGTTTTATTTTAAAGTATTGTATAAGCACAGTGATTCATGATTTTTATCATATTTTTTGGAGCTACGGATCAAAAGTTAAAGGGGGGGACACATTTTTTTTCTTCTGGAGCGATTATCTCCAAAAATATTGACTTTAGAAAAAATGTTTTCTTTCAAAACCCTTATTCTTTTTGAGAGACCTATTCAATGATAACCCACACTATAAAATTACAGCAAATAAAAAAAACATCTCCACTTCACCAATTGGGGACTGGGGACGTACACGAATTTTTTTTTTCTAGTTTTTTTGTGTCACTATGTTGGCATGATTAATACGATTATAACCTGTACCAAATTCCAGTTTTCTAATATTAACGGCCACTGAGCTATGCTGCTGACAGACGGACATGGCGAAACTATAAGGGTTCCGTTTTTGCCATTTTGGCTACGGAACCCTAAAAACGTTATTTTCTGAAAACCGTATAAGTGACATAAGTCAGAAACTGTCAAACATAAGAAGCTGAAACTTGGTCAAAATAAAAGACGCCATTAGCGGAGCTTAACATAAAAAAATCCGTCCCCTACAATCAAAGGTCGCAAATGTATGAAAGTCCGAATATAGCCTTTGTTCGAAGCTAATAAGTAGGTACTACATGTATATGTAGGACCAGGATATAAACTTGTTTCCATACTTTTGGTATTAAAAATTCTGCAAGTAAGGTATTACGTGATTAAGAGAAAAAAAGGGGATCCCTTTCTTTCCCATATATTTGTTAATCCGATTTTCGTTAGTCAGAAATTGATATCCATAAAATTTACTGATATAAGCATCAATGGTCATAATTTTTGTTAAGTATAACGATTAATAGATCTAACATTACTAACCTATAACATTACATACTCTAATTACAAAAGGTATAAAATTGCTGACTATAACATTCAAAGGTCTATCTATCATTTATTAGAAATATTTAACTTTCCTTAATCTACATTAAGAAATTTATGGACTATGATGCAACTTAGGAAACTTCCTTACCTACTCGACTCAGCAGGTCAGTGTAGGTACGACGACGAGCGAAGCGAGGAGGAGTGTTAGGTTGAACTGTGACCTTACAGCGCGCGAGCCGAGCGAGCGAAGCGAGCGTGCCGCGGCAGCGGCCGGCGAAGCGAAGCGAGCGTGCCGCGGCAGCGGCCGGCGAAGCGCCAGGAACGACTTTTAAAATAAAACTCTTACTATTTACTTACTAACTAAGTTTATTACCAAGTTTACTTACTAAATTTATTAGGTGGTGTAAAAAAAATTCTAGCTACATCATTACATTGACATAGTTAATCACGCGACAACAAATAATTACAACTTGCGAATATAGACGTAACAGTTATAATAAGGAAGGTTATTTCTTTTAACATTCTGGAAATGATGCTGTATAGATTTTAAAACTTATGGGCATCGACTTTTATGACTAACAATAATTATGACCTACATAAAACTGACCACCGATTTATAATATTAATTTTTATGACTGATGACAATATGACTAAAAAAAATTCGGACCTACAACGTTATTCGCTTCAAAAATCGAACTTCAAACTTTATGGGAACCAATAGAGACCCGAAAAAAAGTGAAATCTAAAGAAAACGACTAAAAAAATATACAGTACGGACTTTCTGAAATAAAGTTTTAAAATTGACCTTTCTAACATTTTGTGAATTAAGGCATACGTAAACATTTTTGATTTCTTTATGTCTAAATTATACATAATGAAATAAAATATATTGGCTGGTTTGGAGCCCCCCCTGATATTGCGCCCGTAGAAAATGTACCAATCTAGCATTTTTTGAAATTACGCATAAAGATTTTCTTTATGTGTCGGTTATGCACAAGGAAATCAAAAATGATGGCCGATTTGGCGCCCACCCTAATTTGGCGCCCGGGGAAAATGTACCTTTCTAAAATTTATGCATACCTAACCTACAGATTTTCTTCATATGTAAATTATGCACAAGGAAATCAAAATATTTTTCCCATTTGGCGCCCCTACTAATTTGACGCCCAAGGAAAATGAACCAGTCTAGCATTTCATGAATTTTCATTTTTCTTATGTATAAATTATGCAAAAATATATCAAAAATTTTGGCCGATTTGGCGCCCCCTCTGATTTGGCGCCCGGGGCACGAGCCCCCCCTGCCCCCCCCTAGATACGCCACTGTTTTCAGATAATAAAACGATGTCATCAGCAAATCTTAAGTTGTTTAGGTATTTATTATTAATTTTAATTCCAGTTGTTTGCCAATTTAGTTTACCAATGACTGATTGAAGCACTGCAATGAAAATCGTAGGTGAGATAGGGTCGCCCTGTCTGACTCCTCTTTCGATAGGTATGAAAGGTCCAGTATTTTCCAATCGAACTCTACTTTTTAAATTTTTGTATAGATGTTGTAGAACTTTTATGTAGCACTTTTCAATGTTTTGCTCTTGTAGAGATTCCCATATAGAGCCATGGTAGAGACTATCGAAAGCTTTCTGAAAGTCGATGAAAGCTAGGTAGAGTGGTCTATTAAACTCTTGATATTTCTCTATCAACATTTCAATCGAGTGAATGTGATCTATTGTACTGAAACCTCGTCTGAAACCAGCTTGCTCTATAGTTTGATGTTTTTCGATAGCGCCTCGGATTCTTTTTTCTAAAATTGATGAGAATAACTTGTATATTGATGTTAACAAACTTATTGGCCGATAATTGCTAATATTATGGGGATCGCCTTTTTTATACAATAAAATGATATCCGATTCCGTCCACTGTGTAGGTGTAGTTGTTGTATATATAGCCAAGTTGAACAGATGTGCTAGAGGACCCGCCAAGTAAGAGCATCCTGCTTTCAGTGCTTCGTTGTTTATTTTGTCTTGCCCTGGACTTTTCTCAGATTTCAATTTGTTGATTGCCGTTACGACTTCTGTTTCGCTAATGTCGTTTGTAGTTGTATTTGGTGAAGATTCCTCCAATTGGTCAAATAAATATTCTTGAAAATCAGATTTATATAAATTGGAGTAAAAATTTGTTGCAGTTTGAAGTATTTCATTCCTATTACAGGTAATTTTTTTTGATGTACTTAATTCTTCAATCCAACTTTTGTGCGTCCTCAATTCTTTGAAAGCTTTTTTCAAGCTTCCAGATTGTAATATGTGCTTTTCTATTGTTTTCGAGCGATGCATTTTATAGTCTGAGTGTATATATTTACTTATAAGCTTGTATAGAGCTTTTAACTCGTTTCTCATGCTTCGCGTTTTAGGCTTGATTTTTTGTAGTTCTTGCCGTCTAGAAATCAGTTTTCTTGTATTGGCTGATAAAGGGGATAAATCGCACTTCAGCTGTGTGGCTTCATGAGCGTTTTTCAGGCTGCCATTAATAGCATCAATTATTTTGTCATGCAGATTTTGCACAGTGTAGCTTTCCTGTTCTATATTAATTTGGTTTATACGGGTTTGAAGTGATTCTTTATATATCTGTATTTCCTTTTCGTTTTTTAGGGTAATAATCATACTGTTCCCGTAACATTTTCGGCTCTTTGAAAATTGTAATTTAAATTTGGCTCTGACAAGTCTGTGGTCGCTGGGATATTTAACGTTCATCACTTGTACGTCTTGAACCATACCCGAAGGTTTTCATTGTTGGGTTTTCTTCTTTTTTTGGTTGGCCGATTTTGGCATTAAAATCGCCCATCACAATAACATTTTTTGTTGACATTTTTAATGCTTCGTTTATAGTTTTGTAGAAAAGCTCAATCTCGTTGTCACTTGCTGATTCGGTTGGGGCATAGCATTGGATGATGCTTATTTCGATCTTGTTTATATTAAGCTGGAGCAGGGCTACTCGTTCCGATAAGCCTTTAAAATATACAATGTCCTTTTTGAGGCGTTTGTGTACGATAAATCCTACCCCGTACAGGCCCGGTGTTTGCCCAATGTAGAAAAAAATAAAGTCGTTGTGTTCTTCTATATTGTTCCCTAGACGTCGGATTTCTGATAATCCTATGACATCGTACTTGATATATTTTAGTGCTTCGTTAAGTTCTGAAAGTCGAGAGTATGATGATAAAGTTCTAATATTATATGCTGCCACATATAAGAAGCCTGCTCTTAAATTGTGTGGGCGGGTTTTCACTAGAGGGTTGTGGTCCTGATCTTCCACGGTGACCAGCCGGGTTGGAAGATATTTATTTTTCTTCATATTCGTTTGTATTTGGTATTTCTGTAGCGGAGAAGGAGGGGGTGCTAGTTGCTATTTGTCTTGATTCTCGGCGTTGTTGTTTGATGCTGCATTTACCCCGTTACTATAAGGGGGGGAGGGGTTCCCCATGTTTCGGACCATGTAGTCGTCTATTCGGATAAATGGTTTTTTCGCTGGTTTTTTAGAGTCTATGGTTCTACTGTCTGAGGTATTACTTCGTGTTTCAGGGGACTCTGAGAGGTTTCGCTTTTTGTACGACTTTTTGTTTTGAGGGCCACGTTGAGCCATGTCTTTATTTCCTGGTAGAACCACCAATTTATTGTACCTCAAGAAAGCAATTTTTCCATTATTTCTTTCTTCTAATAGTTTTTCGCTTAGCTGTTTTCGCTCTTCCAATACTTGTGGAGGAAAATCTTCCTTTATGTAATACGGTGAGTTGTTTAGCATTTTTTTGTTCTTTAAAATGTCTAATTTTATCCACACAGTGCTAAAAGTCACAAGCACAGGTCGTGGCTTCCCATTTTTCTTGCCCAAGCGACGGGCCTCTTCAATGTTGCCTTTTGTACAAGAAATTTTCAAGGTTTCGTTTATTATGTTTAGTACGTTTTTATATAAATCGACGTAACTTGGTTCGACTTCTTCAATACCGAAAAATATTAAGTTTTTCCTCCTTATATGTCTATCGAAGTGTTGTATACGTCGCTCTTGCTCTTTTACAGTTTGCTCTAGGTGGCTGTATTTAGCTTCTAGCGACTGAAATTTTTCGTCGAAATTTTTATTTATACTATCTTTCATTTCGCGTATTTCGTTGGTTTGATCGACGAATTTTTGCTCTAGCCCTTTGATCAATGCCGTAAGTTCTTCCATTTTCGTTTTTCTTTATTGTGTCTGTTGCACAACGATGATTGTTGGTGTCTCAGTAGCGCCCTCTCGTGGCCAATAGCTGAAGTAGCGAGAAAACTATTAAGATCGATAGCAGTGATCTTGTTCCGGTATGGTGAGCTTGGTGTATGGTGTGGATGTTCCCAAGATTTCCGTTAGATGGCGCTAGTTGTCGCTCTGGCACGAATTCGTTGTACGATTTGCTAACGTAGGTATCTTTTTTATGGTTCAAGTTTTTAGGTTATAACAATAAATAATTCACTGAACTCCACCGAAAACTCATCAGTTTCATGTACATAGTCAAATGTTTATTAAATCTTTTACGTAGTTGTTCACTTCACAAAAAAAAAAATCGTCTCGATTTAGGTCGAAATGTCACTTTCCAACGGAATCGGTTTTAGATCGAAAAAATCGTCACATAATATGATTTCCACTTTAAACTTCGTTTGTGTGCACTTGTTGTAGTCCGATAAAAATTTTTCACTAACATTTGATAGGTTTTATTGCATTAAACTGTTTTTAAATATGAAAAAAGCAAGAGACAATGTAAACACTGGTAGCTCAGCCTACCCTCTCCTCATCGAAATCTCCCAATCGAATCATGATATAGATTTATAAAAGCTGTTAACTTTTGACCACCGAGTGGACAACTTTTGTTTTTCGGACTGACAATGACCCAACTTCACTTTTCGCGCATATTTTCTACAGGACAGGAACTGGAAGAGTCAAAACTCAAAAGACAATGAGCCAAGATAGCCATTGCCGAGACTAAAATTCAGCAACAACAGCGAATTTCAAACTTTTTATGAGTTACCGACTCTCTCTAGCTCCCTACATTAAAATACTACTCAAAATAACAAAATTACCTGTTTTTCAAGGTTTTTGTAACGGTAGTAGCAAAAAAGGCACCATCAGGGTCGCGTTTTATAAAGTTACAATTTACAATTTCGCTGTTTGCCTCTCTTTCTAGCCAATATGTGAGTGCGTTAGAGAGGCAAACAGTGAAATTGTAAATTGTAACTTTATAAAACGCGACCCTGTACTAAAATAATAATTTTTAGTGCAGATGGTGCCTTTTTTAGGCCCTAGTGCGAGAAGTGGGTCATTTTACGTGAGGTTCAAAACTTCGGAGGGCCATCTGTACTTAAAAACGTCGTACGAGAGACGTGCAAAAAGGAAATTCGTAACTCGTGTCGATTTACGAATTTCATATTTTTTGCACTTGTGTCGTAATACCAACGTAATACACTATTAAAAAATTGTAGGCGTTGGCAAAAAACTTTGCATCCACATTAGGATTACAAATGCCAAAAATAAAAAAGTGTGCTAACTGTCAACTGTCCTGTGAGTCCTGTCAAAGTTGTCAAATCAACTTGTGATTTTTGTTATTGTATTTATGTTTTATACATTTTCGTTTAATTTGTGTGTTTTGCTGTATAGTTTGTAATTATTTATTAAATTACAACGAGCATACGTTAATGAAGATGGCTTAATATAACCACTTTGAACTCTGTTAATAATCACGGCTATTATTCGAATGTTTACGAAATCTTCAGAAGGTCAACAAGTTATAAATTCCCGGCTTCAAAAAGTATATTGATTTTAACTAGTTGCGAGCTCCACAGCATCTCTACATGCGCAACACTACTGGACAAGTGGACAATCGATTGAAATAGCGTTTGTCATTGTCAAAAACTAGGTTTGGGAGATTAAAACGAATATACATACAAACATACATGATTAGATCAGCCATCTTTTTGGCGATTTTGGGTAGTGATACGTGTCTTAGTGAATTTTAATCTTGTGAATAGTTCTAAGGTATCAAGTATATCAAACATCAGTGTATCAAATATTTTTCTTTTTTAATAAATATTTAGTAATAGTTATGAATTTTGTTGTGTGTGCTAAACAGACACTGCAAAGCTAATCATGAAAAATTAGTACTTGCTGTTTAAAATCAGTGATATTATCTATTTGTTTATTTATTTGGCAAAATAAACAAAACATGGCAGATCATGTAGATATAAAACTAGAACCACAAACCTCAAGTTTAGTGACCATCAAAAGTGAACCTGTAGAATATGATGTGGAAACCAAAAATAAACCTGTAGAATATGATATGGACATCAAAACTGAGCCTCCGGACTCTTACAATGAGTATGATGACTCTATTACTGAAGAAATAAATCCTCATTTGGAAATTAAGAAAGAAGACAATTCTTATACTCCAGTCGAGCAAATAATGGTTAAGATTGAACCCAGATATTACAGTAGTGGTAAGTAATCTTTTAATACAAAATTCTTATAAACCTAGTTTTCATGCAAAATTAAATTAATTGAAAAATTAAGGTGAATTTTTTACTATTTTTAATTAGAAAAATTTTTTTTAGCCTTGTTGTTTAAATATTTGAGTCAAATGATTAGCTTAATTAGTTTGCTTATCTAATGAGCTCTCTAACGAGATTTTTTTGCAAGGATAGGACCGATAACAAACGTGTAATTCCAGAAATATCATGTGCGCCCGTATTTGTCTGTTTGAAATTTTAAAATGGCCGCCATTTAATTATCGTTGGCACAAAAAAAAATTGTATGGTAATTTATCAATAAAATTGATTGTAGTTTAAGCCCTTAAAAGCTCCGACACCACTAACCAAACACCCTGTATAAAAATGCTGGCTGCTTGCGACCATATATAACATGGATGTCTAACGCCAGCTCAAAAATGCCCCCAAAAGCAATTGTTCAATTGTGCCAAGATGGGAAGGACCTATGTCCTGCGCTTATCTTAACACTGCGCATATTTCGGCGCAACATCTTTGACAAATGTTTATAGAATATAGCCAATCAAAACTTTGATGGACCAATCACAACAATATTTTATTTTTTATAGGTTGATATTGACACTCATTAGCTCATTACCGTGATGCATTGAAGAGGGAGTGACACTTGTCAACTAAAATTCAGGCCCGTTTTTGAAAAGCAATTTAATATGGCGTATGGCTTCCATGTTTTATTTGTTCATAGGCTGGCTGTGAAAATGTTAACAATAAAGTTGTTTCCTCAGATGATGAACAGAACCTTGCCAGCTATTTTACTGAGAACGTTCAAAAGACTCATGATCCTCACCTTAAAATGCAGATAAAGAAGAGGAAGTCAAAAGATGATGATGAGGATTACAAGCCACCAAAAAAGAGGAAAAAGGTATCAAAAAACTTTGCCAGAATCAACTAGATTGTAATAATATTTTTTTAGTACAGGGGCCTATTTCTCGTACCTTATTAGACTAGTAATATTAGTCCATGAGCTAATATTTTTTACAAGTATACAAATTTGCGTTTCTCGAAGCCACTCTAATAAAATATTAGTTATTAGTTACCAACTAATAAATATTAGCTAATATTATTAGACCTATTTTGGTTTTGGTTTCTCGAATACAAAGAAAAATAACTACACTTGTAAAATACACTCATAAAGCTATTAGTCGCCGAAGCTTGGTAAAAAATATTAGTCCAAACTATTAGCGTGTTACTTATCACAGTTAACTAAAGAAAATTATAAAATGTGGATGGATTCGGATGAGAAATAATTAAAATTGTTAATTCCTCCCATTTTTACGTTTATCTATTTAGGTTAACGTGTCCGAAAAGCTTCCAAATAAAATATCTTTGGCTTCCAATATAGTCCTGAAAACCAGGGCTCGGATACCGGTTTTTACTCCATGCAAAAAAACGGTTCGAATTTCGTTCCTTTTTGTTCTTCTGTATATCAATTCTTTGTAAATGGAGTAATTTAAAAATACGACGTTGGTAATTTCAATACAATTTGAGTACTACATAAAGAATATAAAACATTTTAAACATCGGGCTATTTCGAGGTTCTCGAAAAAAACCGGTTCCGAGCCTTGCTGAAATCCATTCTTAATAAATTTAAATATTTTATTTTAACTAAACAAACAATTTGCTATTTACCGCCAATGTTTTTTTTTAAATATGTAATAAGGCATGGGTAACTGGACTAATATTTTTATTAGTCTACCAATATTAGTTACCAGTCTAATAACTATTTTCGAGAAACAGAAAATATTAGGACTTGTAAAATTTTCACTAGTAACTAATAAATAATATACTTGTAAACTAATAGTTACGAGAAATAGGCCCCAGATGGTGCCTTTTTTAGGCTCTAGTGCGAGAAGTGTCATTTTACGTCAGGTCCAAAATTTCGGAGGGCCATCTGTACTGTACTAAAGACACTCTTCATATATAGAAAATAACCTTCTAATATTTTTTTCTCAAATATATAAGTTTGAAAAGGGTTCATGATTCTGGGTAAGGCAACCAAACAAGTCCGGAAACAAATCCATTAGCTAAATATTTTTGACTAAATTATTTTGTTCCAGGTTATAAATGATATAGTGAAGAAAACATATTCTAACAAGGCAAAAAGTAAGTATTAATTCATTATTATAGGCAGTTAATTCTTAATAGTATTAGTATTGTTAGTTAGTAACTTATTTTATGTCATATTTTAAGAATTTCTCAGACTACTTTAACAAGGAACAATTATCTTGATTTGTCTCCTGTCTTCATAAATTCTTCTTTTATTAACAGAAAAAGAAAACTCCTACTCCGACAGCGTCACAAAGCAAATAGAGATAGTAACGATAACGGAGGAAGAGAGACAGATAGAGCACCGCGAGCTGTGGCAGGCGAGACGGCACATGCGCTACTTCTGCGACCACTGCGCTATCGGCTTCATCATGGAGGAGCCGTACTTGCTGCACATGAAGTGTCACGCGACGGTAAGTCCAGAGGGTTATGACTATTTTTTGGTATATTTCGAAGTCTGGTGAAGGAGCATTCCATGAAAACATGTCGTTAACGACATTGTCTTTTCAATACTTTTGAGAAATTAAATTAGTAAGCTGAGTTACGGCATAATAATAAGTATAACATATCAAGGCTTTAAGATTGACAGTGTTTCCTAGCAGCTAGCATATTTTATTAGGGTAGCTACCATAGCGAGTCGTAAGCGACAAAAAGTAGATCTTTTCATAGAATGCCAGGAGCAAACTAGAAATGTCAGAAAAATCTACCACCTCTGGAAATACTGAATTTTTAAGGACCTTTGTAACAAGACTAATGGTGTGATAAAAACTATTAGAAACCCGTGTTTTCGTAGCACGTAGTACATATCACAACAGGACTTAAAAAATACTAGCGTGTTGTGATTGAAATACTCGTATGCCTATATTCCCTAAGACACTGATCCCACCAAAGGCGGGTATGCGATGAGCTATCGACTATTTTAGACTATTTTTAATAGACGAACAAAAGATACAGATCCTGTGACACTAAAAAGTTATATTTAAGATTAACTGGAAGAAATCCGTTATAGCAGAGATTATGGTACTCAGTAGTTATAGGGATAAGTTCGCATTTGTACTTCCCTTATGTTGTGTTATGATATTGTAAATCTCTATGTATATGTGAATGTGTAATATGTGATCTGTGCTGTGTTTCGTACAATAAAGACTTATATAGCTACCACTACCGTTGGTGGGACCAGTGCCAAAGAAACACATTATTTGCAGGAATCTGGCGAGTTCGAGTGTACAATATGTCGCTGCCGCGGCCACAACAAGGAGCAGATGTACAAGCACCGTCTTCGGCACTACCGCCGCTACCGCTGCGCTATCTGCCGCCGCGTGTTCAAAGATAAGGTAAGATAAGATACTTGCCGGCGACACGATATGTCGCTGCGGACACAAGGAGCAGATGTACCACCGGCTGCGGCACTACCGCTGCGCTATCTGCCGCCGCGTGTTCAAAGATAAGGTAAGATAAGATACTTGCCGGCGGCACGATATGTCGCTGCGGACACAAGGAGCAGATGTACCACCGACTGCGGCACTACTGCGCTATCTGCCGCCGCGTGTTCAAAGATAAGGTAAGATAAGATACTTTCCGGCGGCACGATATGTCGCTGCGGACACAACAAGGAGCAGATGTACCACCGACTGCGGCACTACCGCGCTATCTGCCGCCGCGTGTTCAAAGATAAGTTAAGATAAGATACTTGCCGGCGACACGATATGTCGCTGCGGACACAAGGAGCAGTTGTACCACCGGCTGCGGCACTACCGCGCTATCTGCCGCCGCGTGTTCAAAGATAAGGTAAGATAAGATACTTGCCGGCGGCACGATATGTCGCTGCGGACACAAGGAGCAGATGTACCACTGGCTGCGGCACTACTGCGCTATCTGCCGCCGCGTGTTCAAAGATAAGGTAAGATAAGATACTTGCCGGCGGCACGATATGTCGCTGCGGACACAACAAGGAGCAGATGTACCACCGCCTGCGGCACTACCGCTGCGCTATCTGCCGCCGCGTGTTCAAAGATAAGGTAAGATAAGATACTTGTAAAAATACAGCCAATGGCTTACAAAAGTCACCAATGAGAATTGACCAATTTAAGTTTACTACGGTCATATACAGATCCACTTATACTAGGCAGTAGTGGGCCATAGGAATTAAAACAAGGTCAAATTACTTTGCTTCACATGTGAATAAGATGCGTTTTTACCCGCTCGTATTAAAGGATAAAAGAGCGCTCTACGAGCTAGTGAGGGGGAAAAATGTTTTTCCCTCGTATTTTCACCGTAACGTCCATAATTTATTTCTCTCTGTCTCAATTAGCTTCAGTGGATACTGACTCTTATTGTGACAGCAATATGAATTTGGATGTTTTTGTGGAAAGCCGAAGAAAAAGGATTTTGGACTACATCCTGTAACAAGTATAATAAATTGATTACAGGAAACCGCTTCAAGCCACGTGATGAGTGAGCATGTCCACGAAGTCTTTAAATGTGAACAGTGTGGGAAAGGATTTAGGTAAGTACTTTGTTAATATTAACGCCGTCCCTATCGTGTCGAAAAGTATCCTGTATCTCGCGACTACCGAATAAGGGTGATTCAACTTCTTTTTGTCTGTTATTGCCTGAGACCATATATAACATGGACATCTAACGCCAGCTCAAAAATGTCCCCAAAACCAATTGTTCAATTATGCCAATATGGGCAGGACATAGCGCTTTTCTTAACACCGCGCATATTTCGGCTCAACATCTTTGACAAACGTTTATAGAATATAGCCAATCAAAACTTTGATGGACCAATCACAACTATTATTAAATGGCGGTTTAGTTTTTATAGGTTGATATTGAAATTCATTACCGCGATGCATTGAAGAGGGGGTGACACTTGTCAACTAAAATTCAGGCCCGTTTTTGAAAGGCAATTTAGTATGGCGTGCGGCTTCCATGCTTTATTTGTTCGTAGGTTATTGCCATGATTACAGTCACCTGAGTCACGTTGGCATTATGCAAAATTATGCTACTTAAATTATGAAAACATGCATGCATGTAGTTCATGTCTGTAGGTGGCCTATTAAAGAAAGGGTTTATTAACACCAGAAAAATGCCTGCATTGTTTATTAGATCATCCATATAAACCTTATCTGTCAGTAGGACAATAGGGATGTAGACTGTAGTTAAAATAAATTATTTAACATTATGCACGACATACTACACGAAGAAATTATTACTAAGATGTAGAAAGCAGTAATTTTTGTACAGAACTTCTATTTAATAAATTGAAAAGAACTTAAAATAGTAGGTAATTTGGCAGTACTCAAACGCGACGTCACTTTTGAGTATTTCATATAAAATTCCATAGTGGTGATCGTTTTGACAGTTCGAAAAAAGTTGCTGATTTGACTTGCCAGTCATCATGCGTATTGCTTTGATAGCGTTCGCCATGATTAGGGTGTACACCCGGTTCTGAATTTGTATGACAAGAATCGGAAATTCCTAGCTTACTTCCCAAGCAAATTCAGAACCGGGAGCACACCCTAGCTATGACGTGCACTGAATTTAACACACTTTACGCTATTTTCCTACGAACAAATAAAACATGAAAGCCGCACGCCTTCCTAAATTGCCTTTCAAAAACGATCCTGAATTTTGGCTGACAAGTATCACCCCCTCTTCAATACATCACGGTAATTAATGTCAATATCAACCTATTAAACCTAAACCGCCATTTTACAATAGTTATGATTGGTCCATCAAAGTTTTGATTGGCTATATTCTATCAACATGTGTTAAAGATGTTGCGCCATAATATGCGCGGTGTTAATAAGAACGCTATGTGCTGCCCATCTTGGCACAATTGAACAATTGTTTTAGGGGGCATTTTTGAGCTGGCGTTAGACGTCCATGCTATATATGGTCGCAGCTATTTTCCTTGGAACACATTTCTCGCGTAAAGCGGGGTATTACTGTAATTGTCGTGTCGTAACAGGTACCCCAATATATTTCCTCTGTAAAAGCGTAAAAAGCCATGTTTTTAAACGCCCTCATTATTAAAGCCCGGACGACGGGAGCAGAAATTAACTTGTCACTAGTGCTTAATGAAATATCGACTATTCTATCGACATTCATATGAACAATTTTTAAATTTGAAATTTATAGATTATACTTATTATGGTTTACTAGTAGTTTGACTTCTTTTCAAGATATCAAAAAATTAAACAGATTTTTAAAATGAAAACCACCGTCTTTTTTAGTCAACACATTCTGATATTTCTTGTGAATAATTTCGCCTTGAGGATGTAAGTGCACTTTGAAATGTTGAGCGATATTCAAGCTGGTTTTTAGGCTTTCGTTTCGGTTTTGTAACTGTCCTATGGTACTAGGTATTATTGACATATTATTGTTTATCAGTTTTAAATCGCAATGCATCTGATTACGTACCGTGGCATAAATTACTATTGATCATTACATTTATAATTCATAAAATGTTGGTATGGATGTCGATAGAATAGTCGATATTTGACGAAGCACTGGTGACAAATGGGTCATTGTCAGATTTAGGTTATCGTCTTTTCGGTGGATATGCCTAAAGTTAAGGAATTCCTGTACTAATTTTGGGATAAAAGAATTAACGGTACAACTAGGTTTCCCGGTCTATAGGCGTATGCAATCAAATTGTAACATAGATTTATAAAAGCTGTTAACTTTTGACCACCGAATGGACAACTTTTGTTTTTCGGACTGACAATGACCCAAATGCAGTTTTGCTCCCGTCATCCGGGTTTTGCTCATTATGTATATTCCTCAAAATGATACAGGAGGCCAGCCTATCTGAAGAAGCATGTGGCCCAGCAGCACACGAAAGGTCAACGACTCGAGTGCCCCGTCTGCCAACGAGTGTTCTTCCACCGGAGCATGTACAACACACATGTCAGGTGAGCAGATCAGCATTGCCATTCAACGTGGCAATTGGGATGATGACTGTAGTTAAGGTAAATTATTTAACATTATCCACGACATAATACACGAATAAATTATTACTAAGATGTAGATTGCAGTAATTTTTGTACAGAACTTCTATTTAATAAATTGAAAATAACTTAAAAGAGTAGGTCATTTGGCTGTACTCAAATGTGACGTCACTTTTGAGTATTTCATATAAAATTCTATAGTGGAGATCGTTTTGACAGTTCGAAAAAAGATGCTGATTTGACTTGCCAGTCATCATGCCTATGCTGCCAGCTTTCTGGGCACGCTATAGGTACCGATTGACGGTGATTTGGGGCAATTTTTTTATTTATAATTTAGTAGCATTGTATTTTCGGATCTAGTTTGTCGTTTCTGTATAATATTGCTTATAGTTTTCAAAATAAAATCACAATGTCTGTCAGGCGATTATTCCTTTTCAAAGGAATCTACGAATAGGGATGATGACTGTAGTTCAAATAAATTAATATTTCACATTATGCACGACATAATACACGTAGAAATTATTACTAAAATGTAGATTTCATTAATTTTTGTATGAAACATCTATTATATAAAAAGTCGGCCTTTTCACGGCCACCTGGCTCTTTCTAATAAGTACATTTAAAACGAGATAGGTGACATATAGACGCGATTTATCTTTTCAATCTCGGAACTACAGCAATCAAATTGTACTACAAAAATCAATTCACAGAAATGCCACCTTTATTAGGGGTCCGTAGCCAAAATGGCAAAATTGGAACCCTTATAGTTTCACCATGTCCGTCTGTCCGCAGCATAGCTCAGTGGCCGCTAATACTAGAAATCTGCAATTTGGTACAGGTATACATATTAATCCTGCCGACAACGTAATACAATAAAATCTAGAAAAAAAAATGTTTTCGGGTACCTCCCCAATTGGTGAAGTGGGGATGATTTTTTTTATTTGCTGTAATCCTATAGTGTGGGGTATCATTGAATAGGTCTCTTAAAAAGAATAAGGGTCTTAAAGAAAGTTTTTTCTAAAGTCAATATTTTCGGAGATAATCGCTCCAGAAGAAAAAAAAATTGTGTTCCCTCTAACTTTTCATCCGTAGGTTGGGCTTATAGAATACTTTAAAATAAAACTATTTCGAACATAATCGGCCCAGCCGTTTTTGTAAAACTACGGAACCCTACACTGAGCATGGCCCGACATGCTCTTGGCCGGTTTTTTATTTCAATCTGAATACGGATATACTTCCCACCAAGTGAGTGGCACAGATACGAGGTCCAGTAAGTTAAGTGTATCGGCGTCATTTTGTATGTTTTTCACAGAAAAATAACTCTGAGAGAAAATATCAGGATGTTATCCAACTGTCAATCATATGTTTATCCTCTCAACTGTGGAGACGACCCGGTGGACGTCAGTCACCAACGTAATTGGAAATTTGAATCTTCTTTTCAGGGTATATTCTACAGCGGTACATTTTTGACAGTCCACGTACGATACGATATATCAATCCACTATTTGGTGAAGATCTTTTTTTGAATTCGTCCCCTTTTTCTTTGACCTAGAGTAATTTTTGGCATCAAATTTTTGGAGTAGTTAACCATTCAGAATAAAACTTGAGAATAGCAGCTTATAACTATATTATTCCACAGACGTCACAACGAAGAAGTCCGCAACCCAATCCAACAAGTGTTCATTTGCGACCTCTGCTCCAAACACATGAAAACCAAACAAGCGTTGCGGCGCCATCTAGCGGTGCACGCTCGCAGGCGGCCGATAGCGTGCGCGCTATGTCCTGCTTTATTCCATACCAAGAAAGGCTTGCGATTGCATCAACTCAATAAACATGAGGGGGAGAAAGAGTGAGTATCTATTCTAATATTTCTAATATAACTTCGATAACACACAAAAAAAAACCCACCATGTCAATATGGTTCATAGACACTGGCGCTACAGTCGCTAATCATTATTAAACGGGTCCATCATTTTTTGTCACTGATTGCTAAACTTTGGATTTTTTGACAGTAATGTGGCCTTCCTAAGGTGGGTCACCCACTAATCATGATAGCAGAACGTGCAGTATACTTTGTTTTAGAAAACTATGCAACTGTTATCCCCTGGGTGCTGTGACAGATTAACAAAAAAAAAGTGATTGACCCAAATGACATTTAGTCCTATCTTAGCAATATTGTACTTTAAATGATCATTCGTTGTATAATAGTACAGCACCATTTCATTTTCACGAAAGAAGTCTAAAAGGTAAGAGAGAAAAGTTCACGTAACCAAGTTTCATAGACACTGGCGGCACAGTCATATAACACATGAAAACTAAACAAGCGTTACGGCGCCATCTAGCGGTGCACGCTCGCAGGCGGCCGATAGCGTGCGCACTATGTCCTGCTTTATTCCATACGAAGAAAGGATTGCGATTGCATCAACTCAATAAACATGAGGGGGAGAAAGAGTAAGTAT
Organism: Thaumatotibia leucotreta; assembly: GCA_025490895.1. Lineage (NCBI taxonomy): Eukaryota > Metazoa > Arthropoda > Insecta > Lepidoptera > Tortricidae > Thaumatotibia > Thaumatotibia leucotreta. The sequence goes on from JALPQI010010840.1 coordinate 24,103, forward strand.
CTATTGTAATATTTCTAATATAACTTGAATAACACACAAAAAAACCACCATGTCAATATGGTTTATAGATACTGGCGCTACAGTCGCTAATCATTATTAAACGGGTCCATCATTTTTTATGTCACTGGTTGCTAAACTTTGGATTTTTTGACAGTTATGTGGCCTTCCTAAGGTGGGTCACCCACTAATCATGATAGCAGAACGTGCAGTATACTTTGTTTTAGAAAACTATGCAACTGTTATCCCCTGGGTGCTGTGACAGATTAACAAAAAAAAAGTTATTGACCTAAATGACATTTAGTCCTATCATAGCAATATTATACTTTAAATAGTCATTCGTTGACACAAGTAGTACAGCACCATTACATTTTCACGAAAGAAGTGTAAAAGGTAAGAGAGAAAAGTTCACGTAAGTAACCAAGTTTCATAGACACTGGCGCTACAGTCACGTAACACATGAGAACTAAACAAGCGTTACGGCGCCATCTAGCGGTGCACGCTCGCAGGCGGCCGATAGCGTGCGCGCTATGTCCTGCTTTATTCCATACCAAGAAAGGCTTGCGATTGCATCAACTCAATAAACATGAGGGGGAGAAAGAGTAAGTAAGGTTTAATATAGTTTGAATTGTCATACTAATACTGTAAACTGTAAAAAATCTATTAAAATAGAAGAATAGTATCACAGGTTCATAGACACAGGAGCAACAGTCGCTGATCATTGTTAACATCAGAGCAATATTGTACTTTAACCTCGTAAGGCCCATTCTATTTTTAGGACAAGTGAAATAATATCCCAGTATCCTAAAAAAAGCACATTTTATTTTTTTATTTTGGGGCCTATAAAATAAAATTCATATTTCTTTGAAAACTATGACGTCATGGGCCGTTATGAGTAAATTATGTTGTCCTAAAAGTAGGACGTTGGGCCTTATGAGGTTAAACGGTTAACGCTAATATCATAAACGGTCACAGCGCCATAAATGTAGCGAGAGAATACTACTAAAACAAGTAAAAAATCAACGTTACAGTGATGCATTAGATACAGGCGCAACAATCACTATTGACTGACATTTAGTTATATTAGAGCAATACTGTTCTTTAAATGATCATTCGTTATCACAAATAGTACAGCACCTTTTGGTAGAATTTACACGAAAGAATTCTACCAAAAGGTAAGAAAGAAGTCATCGTTACCAAGGTTCATAGACACTGGCGCTACAGTCATTTAAAACATGAGAACCAAACAAGCGTGACGTATACGTTCGAAGATAGTGCGCTAACACTTAGTAGTGGATTCAATTTTTCTTTCTCTATCAATCTTTCTTACTAGTGCGACGAAGACATTTGGGTTTCGTTTACGATTGAGCGTTATATGTATGATTATTTGAAAAAATAAGTCCCACCGAGTTTCTTAGGGCTCGTTCAAAAATCATGTGAGTCATATTTGGGGGGGTTGTCCGCAAAATATCACAAATGATCAAGATCTGGGACCTCAGGTATAACCAAAATACGATCACATGATTTTTGAACGAGCCCTTACCGGTACTCGTTAAATGGGGTTAGAACCGGCATCTTGGCTACCACAGAATTAAATTTGGATAGAAGAAACAAGTTCATTCATTTGTATGGCGGCCGAGCGTGTCAGATTTTGTACTGAAGTTGTTACTTGCCTATGATTTTAAATATGTCTCAAGCCCTTGAGTATTCATATTTTTTTGTGTTGTTGCAATTAATATTACTTAAGGAGGCATTATTAATGTTTTTGTTCACTTCAACTTACAAGATTTGACGCCCGAAAGCTGCAAGCTGCGATTAAAGACGGACAACTCAGTGAATTTCACTGAGTTCATTTGACACGCTAAGTAGATACGTTTGCTTGATCTATGGTATATATGCCATCTGTGTTGGCTACACACGCTAGTATTGTCTTAGAATCTACCAATCACAGTCGTCGCTTGTTGCAGACGTCGGATGCTGCAGCAGTGTCCGCAATGCGAGCGCGAGTGTACCACCCCGGCTTTATTAAGGCAACATATACGGCGGATGCACACTGACAGGACCAAAAAGTAAGTTCAGACAAGAAACAACGTCGTAACGAGTGTTTGTTTTTTTTTGTGTTTACAGGTGTAAGTCTAATACGGGCGAAGCTCTTAACGGGTGTTAGTTTACTTAGTTTACGACATAATAAGTACATTCAAATAACTTTTACTTAAAAGAGCAACAAAATTTTCCATACAAAGTAATTCGGCGCGCAACGTAAAGCAACATACGCGAGTTAAACACTCGTTGACAGCTAATTTCAAAAGCAGATGACATAACTGCCATATAAACAATAACAAATATTCGTTCTGAACTCGAGTCTCCCCTCAACATCTGGTACCTTGATGACGGTACTATTGGGGGTAAACCAGGAGAGGTGGAACGAGACTTGCACCTTTTGCTGCGACGTCTGAGGGATTGTGGGCTGGAAAAGAATACGTCCAAGTGTGAGTTTTTTCCTTGTGGCTCTCAGGCATCTTCGCTCTTTCCTCTTTTCTCATCTTTACTCCCTGGCCTCACGGAACTGAGCACAAACTCCTTTTGTTTGCTCGGAGCGCCAATATTCCCATCTGCCGTCCCTCCCTATCGGTCGTGTTTTAAAACATCGCCACACGTTTCGAATTTCATGTTTTTCGCACTTGTGTCGTAATGTACTATTGTAGAGCACTTTTTACTACATTATTCTGTTCACCAGATACCAATGCGACGATTGCAAGCGCTTCTTCTGGAGCAAAGGCGAGCTCCGCTCCCACATCACCTGGTCCCACCTGTCCACGCGTGGGAAGCGGGCTCTCTTCTGCTGCGGCCGCGAGTTCAGGACCCGCAGCCGGCTGAAGGAGCACGTGGCGATTCATCACTTAGGCCACCTTAGGGAGAGGGTACATAAGTGCGACCAGTGCGACAAGGCGTTTGCGGTAAGTGGGACACGTCTATCTATCTATCTATCTATCTATGCCACCTTAGGGAGAGGGTACATAAGTGCGACCAGTGCGACAAAGCGTTCGCGGTGAGTGACATACGTCTAGCTGTCTAGATACCAGGGCGACCACGTTTCTACTGAAGCAAAGGCGAGCTCCGCTCCCACATCACCTGGTCCCACCTGTCCACGCGTGGGAAGCGGGCTCTCTTCTGCTGCGGCCGCGAGTTCAGGACCCGCAGTCGGCTGAAGGAGCACGTGGCGATTCATCACTTAGGCCACCTTAGGGAGAGGGTACATAAGTGCGACCAGTGCGACAAAGCGTTTGCGGTGAGTGCGACACGTCTAGCTGTCTAGATACCAGGGCGACCACCACATAATTAGATTTGGATAGAAGAAACAAGTTCATTCATTTGTATGGCGGCCGAGCGTGTCAGATTTTGTACTGAAGTTGTTACTTGACTATGATTTTAAATATGTCTCAGGCCCTTGAGTATTCATATTTTTTTGTGTCGTTGCAATTAATATTACTTAAGGAGGCATTATTAATGTTTTTGTTTACTTCAACTTACAAAATTTGACGCCCGAAAGCTGCAAGCTGCGATTAAAGACTGACAACTCAGTGAATTTCACTGAGTTCATTTGACACGCTAAGTAGATACTTTTGCTTGATCTATGGTATATATGACATCTTTGGCGACCACGTTTCTACTAAAGCAAAGGTGAGCTCCGCTCCCACATCACCTGGTCCCACCTGTCCACGCGTGGGAAGCGGGCTCTCTTCTGCTGCGGCCGCGAGTTCCGAACCCGCAGTCGGCTGAAGGAGCACGTGGCGATTCATCACTTCGGCCACCTTAGGGAGAGGGTACATAAGTGCGACCAGTGCGACAAAGCGTTTGCGGTGAGTGCGACACGTCTAGCTATTTATCTATGTCACCTTAGGGAGAGGGTACATAAGTGCAACCAGTGCGACAAAGCGTTTGCTGTGAGTGCGACACGTCTATCTATCTATCTATCTATCTATGCCACCTTAGGGAGAGGGTACATAAGTGCGACCAGTGTGACAAAGCGTTTGCGGTGAGTGCGACACGTCTATCTATCTATATATCTATGCCACCTTAGGGAGAGGGTACATAAGTGCGACCAGTGCGACAAAGCGTTTGCGGTGAGTGCGACACGTCTATCTATCTATATATCTATGCCACCTTAGGGAGAGGGTACATAAGTGCGACCAGTGCGACAAAGCGTTTGCAGTGAGTGCGACACATCTATCTATCTATCTATCTAGGCCACCTTAGGGAGAGGGTACATAAGTGCGACCAGTGCGACAAAGCGTTTGCGGTGAGTGGGACACGTCTATCTATCTATCTATCTAGGCCACCTTAGGGAGAGGGTACATAAGTGCGACCAGTGCGACAAAGCGTTTGCAGTGAGTGCGACACATCTATCTATCTATCTATCTAGGCCACCTTAGGGAGAGGGTACATAAGTGCGACCAGTGCGACAAAGCGTTTGCGGTGAGTGAGACACGTCTATCTATCTATCTATGCCACCTTAGGGAGAGGGTACATAAGTGCGACCAGTGCGACAAGGCGTTTGCGGTGAGTGCGATACGTCTATCTATCTATCTATGCCACCTTAGGGAGAGGGTACATAAGTGCGACCAGTGCGACAAAGCGTTTGCGGTGAGTGAGACACGTCTATCTATCTATCTATGCCACCTTAGGGAGAGGGTACATAAGTGCGACCAGTGCGACAAGGCGTTTGCGGTGAGTGCGATACGTCTATCTATCTATCTATGCCACCTTAGGGAGAGGGTACATAAGTGCGACCAGTGCGACAAGGCGTTTGCGGTGAGTGCGACACGTCTATCTATATATCTATCTATGCCACCTTAGGGAGAGGGTACATAAGTGCGACCAGCGCGACAAGGCGTTTGCGGTGAGTGCGACACGTCTATCTATCTATCTATCTATGCCACCTTAGGGAGAGGGTACATAAGTGCGACCAGTGCGACAAGGCGTTTGCGGTGGGTACACTATCTAAGTCAAACTATTCTTTATTCAAGTACCATACATACATCATCAGCCTATGATAGTCCACTGCTGGACGTAGGCCTCTCCTATTAACTATGCGTAGACGCATTAGGAGGTAAATGCCCATAATCGCCACGCTGGGCAAGCGGATTGGCGATCGCAATAATGTGTCCACTATGATGACACCGCTGCCCATCATCAATCTTATCAAATAGTGATAAGTGACACCACAGAATATATAAAGTACAGAAGCTTCACTGCTTTGATGTTCACAAATGCCGGCTTTTTATGTACCTACACAATTATTATTACCAAACAAAACGGCGCCCGAGGCGACGCGAGCAGCTGAAATGGGCCGTATTGCGTGGCGGAAAGGTCGCTTATAAGCCGCACGCCGTCGAAAACAGGGTTGTCAATTATTGAAAACTAATAAAATAACGAACAGCGCTATGAGGCGTCTGACAAATACATTACTGCAATGATATCTACGGCGTTAATAGCATTCGTCTTGATAGCTAATTCAACAATTTAGTTCATGCGTGATTATAGAATTTACCTACGCATTTCATACACGTGATTCAAAAATATTTGTCTCAACTCGGTCGGCACCTTCTTTGTGCTTCGGCCGCGCGTGCCCGGGCGGCATTGTTTGAGGTGTGAGTGAGATAGCAACACGACTTCGCTAACTTTAGGTGAATATCCATCCGAATAATTCTGATAATAACACGAACATTCTAAAAATATCTGTAGACAGTATGTGAGGTGTGCAGAAATTAATATATCTGCTTAATGCATTTAAAAATAAAGAATTACGTTAGGTACCTACGCATTCATTACAAAAGCAGCATAAAATGGTTTAATCACAATCGTAAGGCAGACGCAACACGGCATTTTCTCTTATATGTACCAGTATACCTATTTGATATTAATTATGGGAATAAAGTCAGACAACCAAATAATATGTTAGGACAAAAGGCGCGAAATTCAATAATAGTATTGAGAGAACGAAGTTTTTTACATTATTTAAATGTGCCGCTTTTTTACTGACAAATTTGTCCGAAAATAAACCGTTTTGTCTTGACTTGACTTGAGTTTCTGAGAATTTAATTTACTACGAACATGAAAAACGCGTCATGATAATTAACATTATTACTATTGCGTAGTATATTTTCGGCATTTTCATTTAAGATGCACATGTATAAAATAATCCTAATATTTGCAAGCGATATATTTCGCGATACGTGACGAGCCAGCGTTGTAAATTTAAACGTGCGTTCCGAGACAGCGCGCGCCAACCATTGAATAGACCACGGAGACGGGGCGCTCTGCATGTACTTGTAGCCGCGCGACGGAATCGCGGAGTGACACCCCCTTGGTGACACTTCAATCTCAGTCGACTCTTACGACACCCGCAGGAGGAGTTGGGGTGTTGACAAATGTATTCTTACTGCCGTCACCACACGGCAAAGTAAGTATTCAAGTAAGCCTAATGCCTAAATGTAATAAGTAGTAACACTACTTATATGTATAGTAATCAGCAGCAAAAGCTGACTTGGGTTGAAATCCCACCTCTGAAGTTGGTAAATTCGGTATCAATTTTTCTTTAGCATATCATATCATTAGGAGGTAAATGCCCATAATCGCCACGCTGGGCGAACGGGTTGGCGATCGCAGTAATGTGTGCACTATTATGACATTGATGATGCTGCTGCCCATCATCAATCTTCTATTAAATAATGGTCAGTGACACTTCCATCCTTCATCCCTTAGTCGACTCTTTACGACACCCGCGGGAAGAGTTGGGGTGATGACAAATGTATTCTTAGTATTCTTACTGCCGTCACCACACGGCCAATGGACAATAAATGTTAATTGTATGATAATGTAATGTAATTTGTGTAAGTACAAGTATTTTATTTATATAAAATAATAATTGACTTGATTAAAGAATCAATATCACTAAAGTTTAAATCCTGCACCAAAACAAAGCTTTCTGTTTAGCCCAATGGTTGACTGGTAGAGAATGCCTTAAGGCGTTAAGTTCGCCATTTGTACTCTTTTATATTGAGCAATAAAGTTTAAATAAATAAATAATGAAACGATTTTGTTACAGAACAAGCAAGTCCTCAACCGCCACAAGAAAAGTCACACCAACTTCACATACCCCTGCCCAGAATGCGGAGTCCGCTTCAAATGCTCCGGCTACGTCAAAGTGCACCACCAACTAAAACACCTCAACATGACCCGAGCACAAATAAAAGAAATGAAACAAGCAAGAAAAGCTGAGCGACTAAAAAATACACCAAACGGTTCACAACCACTGGCCAATTTCGAACCTGAAGTGAATCTGACTACGGAAGAAAAAGAAATTTGCTTCGAGAAGGTTTTAGTGAAAGAAGAAATGGATAGTGATAGTGAAATTAGTGCACCGTTATTCGATTTACAGGATTTGAAAAATAGTGAGTGAATTTTATCTAGTCATTGGTAAGTTATGTGATTGTTTGTTATCAGCAGAGATCGGACAAATGTGCGTCATTGTTCGTAATAATATGGACATGACTCCAAAGTTGATTAAATTATTAATTAAACGAATAATTTCTTTAAGTTTGATTTCGATGCTTTAAGGTGACTATTTACAAAGGTTTTCAAAGTTACCGGTGTCAAATAGGTACCGGTGTGTCAAGTAGGTAATTTGTCATATCCATTTGGAGTCATATCCATATTATTGCGAACAATAACGCACATTTGTCTGATCTCTGGTCGTCAGGCTTTGTCAGTACAGTCAAGGGCAAAAATATGTATACACTTTTGCACCTTATTTTAACGGCACAATATAAAACAAGTGTATACATATTTATGCCCCTACATTACATTGCTGGACAACAGCCAATGTTGCCTATGGGTTGTTTTGCAAAAAAAAAATTACATAGTTTAGGCCTTGAAGTTAAAATTTAACGTCAGTTGTGTTACAAAGTTAAATATTGTGTACCAACTTTTAGCAGTGAAACAAAGGGTATTTTTTCTTAAGTTAAACAAACGGTTTTATTGTAAACAGACATAGTAATGTTGCAGATAAATGTACTAAAAGCTAAAAAAAAAATATATACATTGATTAGACTAAAGTAAAATCTGTGTACTTAGCGTGTTATTAAAAAAAATATGGTTATCCTCCATTTTGTAGCAGCGGCCATGTTGGATTTACAATAATACTGAATATACATAATTGTATTGTTACCAGAACCCAAGGGGTATACCAAATTTCAGACCAATTGGTTGACAGAAAGAGGGTGAAATTTCAATTACTAAATTTGACCCAACAAACGGGGTAAGCTAAATACAACCATAATATTTTCTTTGGTTACCGCGAGGATTACACATGAAATAAAATTATGAAAACGGATAAACTCGCGTATATTAACTAACTTTGACTTCATTCCGACGTTCGAAACGACGTGCGGATGACCATGTCATCCGCAGACCACGTCATACGCGAGTTTATCCGTTTTCATAGTTTTATTTCTAAATACAACCGTTTACAAAAAGGGAGGTTAATTCAAAATTTATATTAGCGATCAACAGTACAGGTATATTCACTAAAGCTGGCACGAATGGAACGAATGAAATGAATGACATCTATCCATAGACTTATTAATTTAATAGACCGAGTCTATTATATCTGTGGGTGACGCCAGCAATGCCTGTCAACGATCTTTGTTTGGCTATACTAGTGCACCTAAACCGCAAATAGTAAAAGTGATTAAAATAAAGCTTTTCATGTATATTTCTGTTCGATAAGTGCACGGAATGTGATAAAAGTGATGACTTGTGTGGTTCCATGGTGTAAAAACCGCCAGGGTTACCTGAATGAACAAAATAAAGACATTACGTTTCACCGGTAATTTAGTTTTGACTTGAATTTTAAAATTTCGAACCTTATTAAGGTAAAAGTAACTGAAAATCTTATTCAATATTTGTTGCCGGATACATGTGTGTAGCTTTGTGAATTAACCATTCGTATTTGCATTCGTAATGTAATTATAAATAGTGGGATTCAAATATTTGTATTGCATAGTGTTGTACTTAAGCGATCGATCGTGATATCGATAAATCTATTGATAGCCAACTCAGAAAATGAATCGATGTTTTTAATTTCCAACAGGTTTCCACAGGACACTGAACAAAGGCTAATATGGGTCAAAAATATCAAAAAGGCAGACGACTGGTGCCCTAAAAAGTATTCAAAAATATGCTCCGCACATTTTTAAGCTGTTGTTTCAGGCAAGGGCGTACCCATAAGTGATTACATTCTGACGTAGTACCCACCATATTTGGTAATCATCCAATGTCATGTCAACCAGAAAGTAAAGTAAGTTTAGTTTAATAATGACACTCATGTGATACTTGTGTAGACTGATTAATTATAAAGAAGCCATCATACGAAAATTGTTAGGTATGCTTTAAGGGATGATAAGTTCCGTAAAACATGTTATAATGAGGGTTTTCTGAAATGCCGTTCATCAGGGCGGCAGCACTGAGGCGTCAGGTCCAGAAACTTGTCTAAATTCTCAGAGCGCCTATAGTTTCGTGTTTAAATGATTTGTACAAGTTAATAAAATTATGTAAAAAAATAAAATGACCTTCTAGTTAGTTGTTCTTTGAGGCTAGGTAATTGTGTTTCTTAGCGGGACCTTACCGCTAAGTGGCGCCAACTAGTGGCATACGTTTTAGACAGAACACTTCTTATGACATTTGACATTTTAATTAAAGAAAATATTTCATTAATTTTGTGATTTTATTTTTATCCTAAAGTGTAGATTTAGAAATCATGACATATTAAGGATCGCAGAAGATCGTGATTCTGGGTAGGAAATAAGGTTTATTCGCACTGTTCATCGCTACCTAATTTGGTAAAAATATTATTATTGCCGATAAAAGCATACGATGAAGACTGGACAACACTAATAGTAATGACATTTTATCTAGTCAGGTTGGTAGCATTGTTCAAGAAAAATTAAGAAAATGGAGTCGGTGATATAATTCACGACCGAGTAGAACTACCTTGTTTGTCTCTTTTTCCTTATGGAATACATACTGAGATGGTAAAGGATGACAATAGTTTGTTCAGGTATGTCTTAATACACGGAATCTTCCCTATATTTTATCTGTGCATCTATCATTGTGTGTATGCGGTCGTCCTATAACCTGTATCTACTGTCATTAAGACATCCACACATACATACTTTCTTTCACTTATTTGATCCATTCGTGACAGCTTTTGTGAATTTACCTGTACAGACCATCATTTTTAAACAAGCTACTTTTTTCTACTGCCAAATGTTGTAGGATAGAGTATAGGTACCATATAGTTTGTATCACTAACTTTCGTAACACAACTGACATGATCGTGAATTTTCTTTCAATTAAGGCCATAATTATGTACAAATAGAATGCCCTAGGAGACGCAATAGGAGGTAAATGCCCATAATCGCCACGCTGGGCAAACGGATTGGCGATCGCAGTATTGTGTCCACTATGATGACGCTGCCCGTCATCAATCTTAGATAAATAAATAGTCAATGACACTTAAATCTCGTCGACGCCCATAGGAAGAGTTGGGGTGGTGACAAATGTATTCTAACTGCCGTCACCACCCGGGATTGTATGTATATGCTTTTGGGGTATTGAAGATGGTATGTCGACCAGTTGTGATACTTGTAATCTATGTCATGGTTTGTGGTTAGTAATAGATGTGATTGTCGTAAAATAATGCTTACTAGTAGAATGTTCAGATCTGAAATGTTTGCAGGTAAAACCCTTTTTTTAGAATTCCTATACTATGAAAATATTTGATTGATGAAGGAATTTAATATTTATTCAGGTACCTTACAATAATTATGTTACAGTATTTTTAAGAAACTTCAAAAAAGGAGGTTCTCTATTGGACAGATTTTTTTAGTGCGTTTTTTTATTTTATTTTTATTTGGTACCTACATCAAAAGCAGTTCAAAATTGCATGGACAGTTTGTGAATGAAATCATTTATAAATCGTCCATGCAATTCTGAACGCCACTGTGTACTATGAATAATAGCCAGTTACTGATGACTTTATAAGAGTTTTGTATGTATGTTACTTGATATCCAAGAATTGTGAACCTATTTTAATTTTTTTTTTTCAATTGGGTATGATGATGGGATCTTTGAGAAATCTGTTAAAGTCGAAATTTAATACCTTACAATTATCATGCTACAGTATTTTTCAGATAATAATTTCTGTGAGAGTGATACTTGTTTACATTTTTATAACGTTTTTGCTTTAAAGCTATGAATTGTGCGGCGTTGTCACGTATCATGCCATGCATGCTGGCACGGTTGCAATCTTATCTGAAACTGCTGTATTGAATAGCATGATTATTGTATTGTATTTGTTGTTATAATAACTACATGATCATTATGATAAACCAAATATACGTATCTTCGCCTAGGATACCTATCTTCGCCTAATGAAGTTCCCGGCTTATTTTTAGCCTCAAACAAGCCTGTCAGCCTCCGTAGCCTAGCTGGTAGTGACCCTGCCTACGAAGCTGGAGGTTCCGGGTTCGAATCCCGGCGAGGGTATTCTTTGTGTATTTATTTATCACAAATATTTGTTCCTTGGTCATGGCTGTCTATGTAATTTAAGTATCTATATGTATCGATCTATTATATAATATATCGTCGCCTGTTATCCACATCACAAGCCTTAATTGAGTGTACCGTGGGACTAGGTCGATTTGTGTAAGATAACCAGATATTTATTATTTATTTTATTATACCTTCTGAAGTCAATAGATCGATTGTATTGGAAAAAGAAGGGACGGCTAGCATTTATTTGACAGATATATTTTATTTTAAATCTAATTCTAAATCAATTGGTTTTCTGCGGAGCACCTTATACAGGGTGGCCCATTCAAATCGGTCAGTATGGGAAAGTCTGAAAAAAAGTTTTTTTTTATTTCATATTTATCAACGCAGTTTTCCTTATTATTAAAATCGATGACATGGTTCCTAAGAACAAATCTTCGTATGTCTTATAGTTTCAGACTTTCCCATACTGACCGATTTGAATGGGCCATCCTGTATACTCAGTGGCACCTTATATGTATATAAATAGTATAAATATCTTTTTATGTTTCACAGTAAGTACATATGGATTTGTCGCACGTAAAGTGCTAAAATAACACTAAATCGATCGAATAAGTTTTTCTTGATTCTGAACTGTTTTTATTTAAATGTTCACGAACACACGACACGATATTTGATTTGAACACGTTGTATGTTTTGATTGACCGTTGTAGAAATGAAATCTGTAATTGGAAGATTATTAGGCCAAATAAATGTACATTAGATTTGCTATTTATTAGAAAACATTTAATACAACAAAGTAAATGATATAATATGATTTTTATTATCTTTGTCATATTTCTGGCAAGTTCACTCCGCCTTAGTTTAGATTTTTATGATTTTTCCAACTACCTACCTACTTCTACTTTTATCGTTTATACAAGCGTGGTTTGCGTCAAAAATACAAAAATACTTGCTTTCGTCCGTCCACAATCGCTAACAAGAAAAAAAAACAAATAGGTACTTAATAGTAGATGACATGCCAAGGCCGTCTCGGGTGACGTGTAACTGTAGGCCTACTACCGCGAAAATCGAAATTCGTATATTTCGGTGATTTTTCTCTGTCACTCCATCCAAGGCGTCATTAGAGTGAGAGAAATAAATTCTCGAAATTTGCGGATTTCGAAGTTCGCGGCAGGGCCGCGGACACATGCACGACTGCACGTGCTTTTGTTTAGCTTACAAGACATTTGAATTCTTATTATATTAATTAGTCCTATTAGCACCCATATTAGGCGCGAATTAAAGGCAACATTGTGACACTTCTCATCATCATCATTATCAGCCCACACAGTGACACTTTTTATTCTGTGATTTGGTTTACTTGAGTAGCGTTACCGTTGATTGCGGATGTAGGGAGGGAGCATGCGCGAACCGTAGGCGGCAGCAGGGAGCTATCAATACCCAACCAAATACTGCTCGGCCCACAGACTACTACAGTCTGGCAAAAAAGAGTAGAAATTAAAAAGAAGCAACATCGTAGTGTCTTCCCTTTCAAATCAATATGCGTGAGAAAATGGGACGACACTACAATGTTGCCAATTTTTAATTTCTACTCTTTTTTGCCAGACTGTAAGAAGATACAACGGTCGCCCATAATAGCCATATTATAGGTACATGATATATTGGTATTTTGTCACGTAGTACAGTCAAGAAAATTAATGAATGTATCATGTTGTGCCCTGTAGGTTCTTCCCATCCGGAAAACATCCCAGGGTCGCGTTTTATAAAGTTACAATTTACAATTTCGCTGTTTGCCTCTCTTTCTAGCCAATATGTGCGTGCGTTAGAGAGGCAAACAGCGAAATTGTAAATTGTTACTTTATAAAACGCGACCCAGTTGTTACCACTGTTGCTGTTGACAGATGGGTGGTAACAAAACACAACAACCTTGTGACAAAAAATTGTGAGCGATTTAATTAAAACGTTTCCATAAGAACTTTCCATAAGACATTTAATTCGTACAGTTACAAATCAATTCCGTGGTTTACTAATGTTTGGCAAATAATTTTTCCCAAAGTATCACATCGCAAACTATTTTTCCCAAATTTTCATTTGGCAAAAATTCAATTGTCAAAACTACTTATCGCAATTTTACAGTTAGCAAGCCTTTTTGTTGGCAAGCGATTGTTTAGCAAAGAATTACTTGGTCGTTTTTATTTTCCCAAAATATTTTTTGGCAAACGCATCGTTTGGCCTAACATACTAATCCCAAAATATTGTATGGCATACGATTTATACCGCATGTACAATATCGTCGATTGTAATATGAATTAATGTAACCACCAAAATGACGAAATTGAGTTAAGTAGACCGTTCGACTGCAAATTTCCTGCTCTATCGAACGGTGTATATAAAATATTGATATCTACAAAAAAATGTCGAATACGTTAACAAAAAATTAGCCATTTTATTAGTTTTCTACGTTTTTTATTAGCGTATGTAAAGGTTTCCAAAAATCATAGACAATATTTTAATGTAAGTACGAATTTGTAAGTACAAAACATGTCTTTCCTAATGTACTCACCATATTTTTGTCACTGCTGTAAGCGCCGTCTGCATTGTATGGCTCATAAGCAATTCGGTTTCAATTTGTGAGTTACACTAAATTCCGAAATCCACTTTTGATGATTGTCATTGATTTGTTAACGTATCTCCACATTTTTTTGAAAATATTTAACGTAAGTACCAGCCATTTCCTGAACTATAAGTGTGGTCGCAGTTAGTAACTGTCTATCAAATAGACCTCTCAAAAATAAAACAAACAAGATAAACATCATTTCAATAGGATAATTAACTAAAAAGATACAACATACTTTATGAATGTCTATTCCGTTTTTTGGCCCTCCTGAAAAGTCGTCATTTGGTGGTTACATTAATTCATATTACAATCGACGATATTACATCGCAACCATTTTTTCGCATAAAGTCATTTCGCCGAAAGATCATATTCCAATTGAATCTTATGAAATCGTTGTATTTCCCAACTAAATGGTTGGAAATTCTATCTTTGGGCTTGGTTTTTAATTGGAACTTTTTATAGTGCATATTTTCATGTAGTTGATGGTTTAGCTGGCATTTAGCTAACTAAATAATTACCAATGTTTTTGGGTATAGTTTGAGGCGAATTTTATATAGGTACAGTCGACTCTCGTTATTTCAAACCTGCGATAATTCGAACCTCTCTATAATTCGAAGTTATCACGAGTTCCCTAAAAGATCTCTTGCTATTTCGAAAAAATTCAATACATTTTTAAACACTTGGTAATTCAAACAAAAAAGTAATAGCTACACAACAAAACCAGGCGTTGCCACTCAGTTAATTTACTTTTCCGTTGGTTATGTGTACAGATTAAAAGTTTACGTTAGTTATGAGTCCTAGAAAGTATAAATGCTTGAAGATTGCTGAAAAGAAGGACTTCATCGAAAAAGTGGAAGTAGGTGGGAAGAAAAGTGAAAAAAAATGTATTTTATAAATAACAGTTGATTATTACTTAGCACCTCGTACTTTCATTTCTTCTCCCGAATATTTCCGACCATTTGATATTTCAAACTCTCGATAAATCGTAATATTTGGATAGGTCCTTCGAGTTTCGAATTAACGAGAGGCGACTGTATGTTTATATTTTTTTTAATAAAAGCTCACACGGGGTTTTATATTATTATGTTGATAAACAATTAAAAGTCGGGTTCTAAATAGTAATTTAGATGAAACTGATGAGGGAACGCAATGCGGAGGGAAGAAAAAAACAGTCGGTTCTGGCACTCGCCGGCCGCTGCCGCGGCACGCTCGCTTCGCTCGCTCGGCTCGTGCGCTGTTTGGTCGCAGTTTCACCTAACACTCCTCCTCGCTTCGCTCGTCGTCGTACCTAACGGTGGCTCTGGGATAGTTTTTATTATGAAAATGAAAATAAAAATATAGTTTTTTTATCCGTGGCTATGTGTGCCTTCTTAGTACCTACCAATAAAAAATATGAATAGTGATCATTATGATGGGTTTTATTTTCTCACTTCATTCATTATGATACCAATTATTTATGAAATACGTTTTTTGTTCCAGGCAAGTTCAAGCCATTGGGTTGTCCAAAAAAGTACGAAATTCCTGTACAGACCTACGAACTTTAAAATAATATTATCATTTGCCAGGCTTTTGCTATAAGTAGAGCTTGCGAAGTATCAAATTTGGGAATTTTTTTTTTGGATTTTAACTTATGACAAAATAAAACATTTGCTTAGTAAGCATTTGCTTAATAAAATCTTGACGAAGTGAAACTTTGCAAAATAATAATTTGACCAAATGAATAAAATGAGAAATGTAACTTTGCTAAAGATTTGTTTGGGAAATGAGACTATTGCGATAAGTTATTTGGGAAGTCATATTTGGGAAACATAATTTGCCAAATGGCAGTACACCCAATTCCGTCCGTATCGTAAAGGACAAAGTGGGATGTTTTCACTCAAACGCTCACAATTATACCCTGTCAAACAATCTCTATCAGTAAAGACTGCTAATTAAAATTTTCTGTAGGCAGAAAACATTTTCCGAAAAAAAAACCATAACCGGATTCTTTTAAATTTGTACGTGTTTGGGCTCATTAGAATCAGAATCACTAGCTGATTCGATCTACATACTAAAAAATAATGTCCCAAAATTTGAGTTCCGTTACTTCCGTTACGTGACGCTCGTAGTAAGTTACGTTCATACTGAAAACGTGACGTAATGGATTTTTTTTGACATGTTTTTTTATTGTCTAGATCTAATCAGCTCGCGATTCTGAGTCGAATCGGGAGTATACATCAATTAAAACGGCACATAATCTTAACGTATATTACAATACACAATAAACATGTCCATTTCGTAAACGTCACAATATAAACTATAAATATGAAATATTAATTATCAACTCCTCATTTTAGCTGAACTAAAAAGAATCGCAATCGAAAATATACGTGCCCGGTTGGGTCGTACATTATTGAGTCGCGCATTACCCAAAGAAACAAAACAATGGAACTTGTCATTGTCAAATAAACTTCACAAAGATTGGCGGTTGAGTGTCGATAGCGGGCGGTCGTTCGTTATTTTTTGAAAATTGTTTTCTGAATAAGCGTAAAAAAAAATAGTTGCTGTTCTGTTCTTTTCTGTGGTGGACGGTGGTGAGTAGGTAGTAAGTAGTTTTAGTAAAGTATTTGTGTAAAATACGAACTAACAATTTTATTTTTAAGTTAGTGGGTAGTCAAAGTCAGCATCCTCATGAATGAGGATGCTGACTCGGATGATCCCGGAGAGGGATATTTTCGGCCCTTTTCAAGGAATGTTAGTTTAAAAGATTACGAAATTTTTGAGAACTCGCAAAACCTCATCCCTGCAATGGGGAGGTCAAAGCAATTAAGATTGAGGAGAGCCCAGGAGAAGGAGCTATTCAATAAACGAAATAATGAGCGATCTCGATCTAGATCTCCATCAACGCTGGAGCAATCATCTGTTCCGGATGGGAGTATAACAACCCAGACTCCGGCCTTAACAGATACACAAATTCAACCCGGCCAAAATTCATTGTCACAGCCTCAGACATTATCCACCCCACCGGCACATTTGATTGCTCCGACGCCAGATGAACTATCTGGTCAAACACCTTCTTCTGTTTTCACCCCCGCTGGGCGTGAAAGGTATACTTGTAAGGATCAGGGTCCATTTGTTGTTCATGTGGAAAAGCAGGAGTTGACTCCAAACTCGGGAACTATCTTACACCCAGTATCATTTGGACTTTTTATACAAAAAAGAAAACGTGAATTTCCCAATGTTGTGGAGGGTAGTATAAAGCGAATAGGTCGTAACCGAGCGTCGCTTTGCTTCTATTCAGCGGAAGATGCAAACTCGTTTCTAGATTCTCCCACATTGGCTCAGAATAAATATAGGGCTTTTGTTCCGACTTTTAATGTAACCAGATTAGGCTTGGTGCGGGGAGTCCCGCCAGAGTGGACCCCTGAGGAAGTTGTCGAGCATATGCGGGTTCCTGAAAACTCAGGGGGCGCTACCCCAATTAAAATAAGGCGATTAAATTTCAAAAAGTCGAAGCCCGACGGGTCTTATAGCTGGCTACCCTCGGAGACCGTGGTGATTACCTTCGACGGTCAGTGTCTTCCAAAGAGAGTATTCCTCTGTCTTAATTCTCTCCCAGTCGAGCAATACCAATATCCAACTGTACAATGTTTTAAGTGTTGCCGGTTTGGGCATACAAAAGAGAAGTGTCGCTCCCTCCCCCGCTGTTTCCGGTGTGGCGGGGCACATACAGGTGATACTTGCACAATTGACATGGATACACAGGAGGCATTTTGTTGTAACTGCCCACAGGAAGTAGCAAGAGGCCACTACGCTAATAGTAAATCGTGCCCGCAATTTATACGCCAGGAGGCCATTAAAAAAACAATGTCAGATCAAAATATTTCGTATGTTGAGGCATCCAACCTGCATGCTAAAGTCAGTCGTAAATCCTACGCAAATGTAACTGCTCCCTCCCAGCTATCCCCCCCCCCAAGGCACTCACTCTTATAAGAAAACTATTTTTCGACAACCTCGGTCGACGCCCCACATGCCTAAAGGTTACGACAGAAGTGCTCACGAGGCTATAATTAGGGACCCGGTCGTGGAGTCTAGACCCGTTTATGAAGAGCAAATACCCAAAGTCAACTTAATTGACAAGATAATTAAAATGCTTTCTGGTATAATCAAAATAATTTCCCCCTCCAGCCCCTGGGCTGACCCATCATTGTTATCCCACGTTGCACCTGTTATTTCTTCTCTTCTGCTTTCTTTTAATAATGGCTCAAGTCATTCTACAGTGGAATTGCCGTAGTATAACGAATAAAAAACATGAATTACTCTTCTTGATAAATAAGTATAACCCTAGTATTTTGGCCATATCAGAGATTTGGTTAAAACACGACTCTAACTTTAATTTACCTAGCTATACTTCATTAAAGGACTGTCGGTCAGATGGACGAGCCGGTTGTGCGCTTTTCATCAGAGAACATGTTTCATTTTCCCCATTACACATCCCTTTAGGTAATTGCGATTTTCACCTAACTGGTGCTCGAGTGGATGGAATTACTTTTTTATCTATTTATATACCTAGCCCTACCTTTACAATACTTCGAGAATTAAAACAATTAATTGACAATCTCCCACAGCCGGTTATTATTTTAGGCGACTTTAATGTTCATCACCATCTATGGGGATGTCATAAAATTGACGCCCTTGGTGAACAACTATTGGAAATCTTAGATTCTGCTAACTTATGTATTTTGAATTCAGGCGCACCAACTTTACGTACCTCTCCCACCCAAGCGACTAGTGCAGTGGACCTGTCTCTCTCATCTCCCACTCTTGCTTCTCAAAGTACGTGGGAAGTGTTAGATAGCACTTATGGTAGTGACCACTTCCCTATTCTCATCAGTTTTCTTACAGCACTTTCCATCCAAGAACGACGAAGTACTTTTCAGCCCCTTCTAGCGTACAATATCAATGGTGCCGATTGGGAAACTTATAAAAAATACCTTGACACAGAAGTTAAATATTTATCCCCTATTATGCCTCAATCAATTGAATTATGCTCTAAAAAAATAATTTACGCTATAAAATCAGCTGCAGATAAAGTATTTCCCCTCAAGAATACAGCAGTAGGCAAACTTCCCTCTCCGCCTTGGTGGGATAAGGAGTGCACCAAAGCGGTGAAAGAAAGAAAGAAAGCCGAACGTTTATACGCATTAAATATGTCTAATGAAAACTATGAAATTCTAATAAAAGTTATGGGCGAAACTAAATCCATACTGCACAATAAAAAGTCAGAAGGCTGGAAATCTTTTTGCTCATCTTTGAAACCTTCAACTCCGGATGTGCTAGTCTGGAATAACATACGCAGGTTTAGAAGGTCATACAACCCTCGTAGTCACTCTTTTCCTTCATCGCTTCACTGGGCAGAATCCTTTCTATCTAAAATTGCTCCCCCATATGTCCCGAATGTACTAGATTCTCCCATAGGACTTCTTAACAATAATTCAACTGATCCGTTAGACCAAATTTTCACACTCACAGAACTTAAGAACGTACTTAGATCTGTCAGGGACTCTGCCCCGGGTTGTGATGGAATCACATATTCCTTCATATCTAAGGCTGGCGACGCCTTCCTCAAATATTTTCTAGATTTATTGAACTGCATACTCCTTTGTGGCCATCCGCCGTCTGCTTGGAAAGTTCAACTGATT